>PVJS01062716.1:0-10663 GCA_004027185.1 Glis glis | reverse complement strand
AGAACAGATTTTTCTATGTCAGTGAAGAATGACTTTGGTAGTTTAATGGGTATTGCATTGAATCTGTAGAGCACTTTTGGGAGAATGGCCATTTTGATGATATTTATTCTGCCTACCCAAGAGCATGGGAGATCTTTCCATCTTCCAAGATCTTCTTCAATTTCTTTTTTCAATGTTTTGTAGTTTTCCTTGTAGAGGTATTCATTCTTTCATTTAAAAAATAGTGGCTGAGCCAGGCGTGGTGGTGCACTCTTGTAATCCCAGTACTTTGGGAGGCAGAGACCGGAGGATCCGGGTTCTCGGCCAGCCTCAGCGCACGCGCGTTCTCTCTCTCTCCCTGTCTCTCTCTCTCTCTACCTAGTGAGGCCCTCCGCAACTTCGTGAGACCTGGTTTCAAAATAAATTGTAAAAAATAGGGCCGGGGGTGTAGCATGGAGGTAGAACACCCCTGGGTTCAATCCCCAGTACCACAAAAAAAAAAAAAATAGTGGCTGGATGGATCTCCTACACATAGCTCTGTAGGGTAAGGTAAGACTATTAAATATTTACCATATACCATATGCTTTACATATATTTTCCAATATAAACCTCATAATAGGCTTTCTGCCCATCTTTAGCCCCATTTAATAAATGGCAAAAGTGAACACTGGAGAGATTATGTTTCTTGTTTCTCATTGCAGAATTAATCCCCGTACTACCAATAAATAAATCAATAAATAGAAATGAGGAAGATGGCAGATTAGAAGCACCTAGTACTCTCTTGCTTCTCCATGAGATTAAACCAAAACAACAGGTGTGTGTGGCTGGGTTTTGAAGAACAGGGGTCATGGAAATGCTCTTGGAGCTGGATGTGGTGGTGCATGCCTGTAATCCCAGTACTTGGGAGGCTGACGCAGGAGGATTGCAGGTTCAATGCCAGCCTCAGAAACTTAGCGAGGTCCTCAGCAGCTAGATTCTGTTTCAAAATTTAAAAAGGCTAGGGGAATAGCTCAGTGATAGAATGCCCCTGGATTTAATCCCCAGTAACACACACACACACACACACACACACACACACACACACACACACACAGAAATAGCTCCTGGAGGGAAACAGTAGAGAGTCAGTGGTCAGGTGAGACTAAGACATGTTGGTCATTAGAGTAGTAAGTGAAACCTAGTGCTCTAATACTGAGCACTTAGTGGCTTGGCAGTGGGAGGGGAAATACCCCTTCAGCAAGGCTATAGGTGAAAGTGTTCCTGTGATCTCCACAAGTCCAAAATCCAGCACTTGGCAAACATACAGTCTAAGTAGACAAGAGACCTAAGCTCTTCCCAGAACTTTGAACATGTCGATGAGTGCTTTACCATTAAACTACACCCACAGCCCCATGGAGAGGAATTTTGCCTTACTCCATCCATGACCTAGTCCTGCTCAAACTTTGGTGGATACCTAAATTTAAGTATAAGGGAGACAAAAGCCCCCACTGATGACCTGGCTCCAGGTAGGCACAGATAGGTGTCCTAAAGATCCATCAGTATACATTCACCCCCTTAGCAACACCAAGAGAAATAACACAACTTTTGTGGTCACTCCACCCACAAGAAGCTGTAGTATGGTCACTTCTGTCCTTTCAGACAGCATAGTGCTGACAGTCTGGAGGAGTAACCATGGCATATGCCTCATACACTCCACTATCTATATCATACCTGCCTGAACTAACAGACCCAACTCATGCAAGTCCTACAGAGAAAGCAGGTCCCTCTGGTTCTGACACAGTAAGAACAGCATTGGAATCCATCAATCACAGCCCAAGAAGCCACAGGGGAATTACAACACAAAGTCCCTTTGAAATCAAACTCAGCACTGTACAGAAGACCAATATATCAGGGCACATTATCAAGAGAAGGCTGCTCACTAAAAGGACACAATAAAAGTAGAAGAGATAGCCACCCCAGCACGTGTTCAGATTTCAACATAGAAACACAAGAAATGTGAAAAAACAAGGCAACATAACTCCTCTGAAAGTTCATAACTCTCCAGTAACTGAAAATGGAGACATCTAAGCAGATGAAATGCTGGACAAATAATTCAAAAGATTGATTGTTAAAATGATCAGTGAATTCAGTGAAAATACAAATAAACAATTGAATGAATTAAGGAAGGCCATGTAGGGCATGTAACTCAATAAAGAGAGATAATCAAAAAGAACTAAACAGAAATCTTGGAATACAAGAGATGAGTGGATTACAAAATTATGGGATATACACACAATGGAATTCTCCTCAGTAGTAAAGAACAAAACTATGTCATCTGCAGGAAAGTGGATGGACCTTGAGAACATTATGTTAAATGAGATTAGTCAGTCACAGAAAGTGAGGGGTCATATGTTTTCTCTCATACATGGAAACTAGGGAGTAATCAGGATACAAGAGGGACTTTAGATAATGGAGGAGAAACCCCAGTAGATCAAGGAAGATGGTCTAGGTGTGGGGTAGGGAGAGGGAGAATTAATGAAAGAAACATTTCCATTAACATTATGTACGTGTGAGAATACCAATGCCAATCTCAATATCATGTATGGGGAGAGGGGGAGAGGGGAAGGAGCTGGGGGAAAGCTAACCAAGTGCTGTGTGTGTGTTTGTCACTATCACTATGAATTACACTATGGTGTGAGACTATAATGCATCAATAAAACTATTTAAGAAAGCTCAGTAAGTTTTACAAAAAAACTCAGTGAAATCTTCACCAATATACTAGATCAATCAGAAGAAAAATATAAGGGTTTGAAGACAGGATGGGTAGACTAGCATATTCATAAAGTAATAAAGACAAAAAGTAAGAAGCTAGGAACAGAAAATACAGGATCTCTGGGATGACATTAGAACAAATATTTGTATCATAGATTTAGAACTACAGACTACAGACTAATGGCATAAAAAATCTGTTCAGTGAACTAATGACAGGAAATTCCTCAAGTCTTGGGAATGATATGGACATTCAGTTACTGGAGGCACTTGGAACCTCAAATATACATGACCAGAAAAGAACTTCTCCACTACATGTTAAACTTCTGAAAGTATAGAACAAAGAAAGATTTTTGAAAGCTGCATGAGAGAAGTCTCAAGTCACTTATTATAAAGGAAAACCCAGCAAAATAACAACAGATTTCTCAGAAGAAACTTTAAAGGTTAAGAGGGTATATATTTCAAGCCCTGAAAGAAAATAACTACCAATCCAGATTACTATATCCAGCAAAGTTATCCTTCAGAATCAAAGGATAAAGTCCTTCCAAAATAAGCATAAACTGAAAGCATTTATTAGAGAAGATAGTCAAGGGACCCCTACACCCAGATGAGGAAACACAACCACAAAGTACAGGAAAAAATATACCTCACTGGAAGAGTGGTTAAGAAAATGAGAAGTAGGACAGAATAAAACATGATTATTTTAGTAAACCTTCAAACCTCTAAGATGAAAAGGGAGAAAAAAACAAACACAAATCATCCAAAACAACCAAAAGAAAAATAGCAAAATAACAAGATCTTGTATAGGTCTTTCAATAATAACCCTGAATGTAAATGATCTGAATTCTCCAATTAAAAGATGCAGCTAAGCCAGACATGGTGACACATACTTCTAATCCCAAGTACTTGGGAGGTTGAAACAGGAAGATCAAAGGTTACAGACCAGTCTTAGCAAGGTAGCAAGACTGTCAACAACTTTGTGAGACCCCATTACAAAACAAAAAATTAAAAAAGGATTGGAGGTGTGGCTCAGAGGTAGAATGCCCCTGGGTTCAATCCCTGGTATCACAAAAACAAAAACAAATAAAAGATGCAGACCAGCTAATCAGATTAAAAAACAAGAACTGTTTGCTATCTGCAAGAAACTCACCTCACCAGCAAAGACTTGCACAGACTGAAAGTAAAAGCATGGAGAATGATACTCTAATCAAATGAAATTTGAAAGCAAGCAGGAGTAGCTATGCTCATATATGACAATGTAAACATAAAGCCAAATTAGTCAGAGACAAAGAAGGTCACTACATTTTGACAAAGAGAACTATCCACCAGGAAGATATAAAAACTGTATATATATGCACTAAATGCCAGAGCACCCAACTTTATAAATCATACACCATAATACATAAAGGGAGAGAAAGGCCCCAATACAATAATTGTTGGTGACTTCAGTACCTTACCTTACTGTCACCAACAGATAGATCTTTCAGGCAAAAAATCTACAAAGAAACATCAAATTTAAACTACACTATAAATCAAATGTACTTAACAGATATCTACAGAATATTTCATGAAACAAGTGTAGAATGTACATTCTCTTTGTCAGTATGTGGGACTTTCCAAAATAGATCACATTTTAGGCCATAAAGCAAATATTAACAAATAAAAGATTAAATAAATTTCTTACATTTTATCAGAAAATAATGGAATGAAATTAGAAACAGACAGCAAGAGAAATTGAAAAAATTATACAAACACATGACAATGGATCATTAAATATTTGAATGAAACATGGGTCACTGAAGAAATCAGGGGAACATTTAAAAATTCATAAAATCAAATGGAAATGGAAACAGAACCTACCAAAATTTATGAGACATAAGGAAAATTGCTACAAAAGGGAAGTTTATAGTGATAAGTGCCTACATAATATAAACAGAAGGCTTTAGAAAAACAAGAACAATCCAACCCACAAATTAGTGGAGGGAAAGAAATAAAAAGATTTCCATGAAAAAATAAATGAAATGGAGAACAAAATAACAATACAAAAGATCAATGAAACAGAGTTGGTTCTTTGAAAAGAGAACAAAATTGTCAAAGCCTTAGCCAAACTAACCAAAAGGAAGAGAGAGAAGATCCAAATGAATAAAATTAGAGTTAAAAGGGAGGGATTACAACAGATACCACTGACATCCAAAGGGTCATTAGGGAATATTTTGAAGAAGAACCAAGTTGTATGATCAGCTTAGATGCCTATCAATGAATAAGTGAATAAAGAAACTGTGGTATATATACAGAATGAAATATTATTCAGCCTTAAAAAGATGGACATAAGGTCATCTGCAGGAAAATGGATGGAACCAGAGACCGTCATGTTAAATAAAATAAGCTAGGCTCAGTAAGAAAAGTGTTGCATGTTTTCTCTCATATGGAGAATCTAGAAAAATATTTTACATGAAAGTAGAGGGGGACTATTGGAGAAAAGGAAAGGGACCAGAGAGAGGGAGGAGAAGGTGGCAGAGAGAGTAATAGAGCAGATAGATACAATCAAACTGTTATATACATGTATGAAATCATCACAATGAAACCCATTATTATTTTGCATGTTTAATATGTGCTAATAATTATTGTTAAACCATGCAAAGAATTAAAGATCCACGACCACTTATCTCAGTTAAGGTCAAGAAGCCTTGATTCAGCCGGTGACTACCACTCCCTACAAAGACCGGAATGGTAGCCCCTTCTTCAGGTCCCCTTCCCCTTTTTATCGTGAGCCCACCAGTTTCAGAAGCTGCATTAGCCAACTATAGGGGTCCTCTCCTTATTTGGAATGAAGATCAAAGACTGTGTTCATGAGGGGTTTTTCTTTTTGCGGGCCTCCTCTCCTGGGCGGGACTTCCTCTCCTGAGTGGGACTTTCTTTTTTGCAGGCTTTTTACTAATTATATTACAATTATAATAAAAGAAAAAATAGAAAAAATTAAAATGCAGTTAGTGATGAAGACTGGATTTAAAATGAGTTATGTCTGAGAATAACTGCTAATGGATTTTCTACAATAATATCAGCCTTTTAAACTTGCATCCTAAGTGTCTTTGTGATGAACTTGTAAAGAGTTCTATGTTACTATGAAAAATAGTTCATAGGTACTATAAAATATACTATTATATGTAAGCTTTGATATATACAGGTTTATAAAGAATAATTTGCCTATATTTCTTTTATGTTCTTTCCCTTTCTTTTTAATAAAGTAACTAACTTAGGCACTAATGCTGCTTTTCTGTGGCACTTACACAGAGGTAGACTAAAAAGTATAATTAGGTTTTCTTAAATATAAGCAGGTGTTTTTCTCCAGTAGAATTTATCAGGAGTTAGAAATCAGGTACAAAGCACATTTGTATCGCTCTTCAGTTGGTATATGTTTCAGTGACCATTCTCACTGCTCGGATCCAAACCCCCTGACACAAAGGAAACTTAGAGGAAGATTTATTTGCTTATTGACCTGGAGCAGTTCAGAGGTCACAGTCCACTTCTGGACCCTGCCACATCTGCACCTCCTTAGGACATCCTGGTGGGGAGCAGAGCAGAGTGTAAGGGACATAACCCCAGGGGCTCACCTCCAGCCAGGCCCTACCTTGAAAGCATGAGGTCCAGGGGGCATTTTACTTTCAAACCATAACAGTATAACTGAATAATTCAGAGCAAGAAGTATTTGTTCAGAGAATGAAAGCCTGCCATAAAACTGGAAGCTTTAAATAGAATGCAAAGTTACTAAATGACAAAGGAAAATATCTTTTCAATGATATATCTGGGGCTGGATAACAGCGTACACTTTGTTTCTCTATGGAAATTAGTTAACACTAATACTGCATATAATGAATGTTTTCACACGATGCCTAGTGAATATAGAGTAGCCACAACTACATACAAGGGTAATGATAGTTCTCAAGTTGTAGGTTAAAAAGACAATGTCTTGGATCAACCCATGTTTCCACAAACTGTGAGCGTCATGTTAGCATTGATAATTTATATCTTACCACCATTTGTAATTACAAGGTTCCCAGCCACCATTTTCCAATTACTTCTGCAAGTGGTGTGCCTATTTATTATGTCAAATAGAATTTGTAGAAGCAGTAGTAAGTTAAAAAAATAATTATTTTGATCTGAGGAGAGGAGCCTTAGTTTCAGATCTTTTTTCTTAGGATTGACCTGGGAAAAGAGATTCCAATTGCAGAGCTGCACTGCATTTTAATTTTGTCATTATTTGATTTTCACTTTGAAAATGATTTAATTTTCCACAGGTCTCTCTCTGTTATTTGAAGTCCCTTATGTTTCCTAGTTTCTCTCTAGCTTCCACATATGAGAGAAAAAACACAACCCTTGACTCTTTGAGACCGACTGATCTCACTTAGCATACGATTCTCCAGTTCCATCCATTTTCCTGCAAATGACATAATATTGTTCTTCTTTTTCATTGCAATGAACTAATAAAATTATTTTAAAAATAAATATTTAATTTTCACTTTAAAATGTACTCTAACATCTTCCAAGAGTATATAAAAACCATGCCAAAAGTAAGCCTTTCTCCATTGCCCATCTCCTAGTTTCGTTCCCAAGAGAAAACACCATTACAGTGTTTTGAGTCTCTTCCCAGATTAAGTATTTATTTTAAACAAAGCAATTTCCTGAATGTTCTGTAATGTATATTTCTCCGTGAGACACATTAAATGCACTCTCCTTTTCTATCCTGTACCTTTGGGGTACACACAGGATGAAGAATTAAAGTTGCTCGGCAATTCTGTCATCACATGCTTAGTGTGATGTGTGAGTGTCTGGCATTGTTGCCCGGCAGCCCCAGCTGCCCAGGAACTCCCATAATAGCAGCAGAGTGAGTGGCAAGCCAGACCCAGTTGCATGTGTCTAATTATCAGCCAGCTAACATTAGAAAGAAGAATAAATCTTTGTACTCAATGAAGGCTTGGTATGTTTATCCCAGTATCATATCACTTTTTTTTAACAGCTGGGTGATTAAAAATGAAAGTTTTGTATATTTATGTGTCTTCTAACAGAGTTGTCATGTATGTAGAATGACTGAGGTCCTCTATTTACATGAATGGGGAAAATTTCTTATACTTTGTTTCTCTATGAAGCAGAAGTCTATTTCTACCTTGCCTTTCTAAACCATCATGATGACTGATTTGGTCAGTGTCTTTAATTTCAATTAATTAATTAATTAATTTAGTGTGGTACTGGGAATTGAACCCAGTGGCATTGTACCTCTGAGATACACTCCCAGCCTTATTTTATCTTTTATTTTGAAATAGGGTCTCACTAAATTGCTGAGGGCATCGCTAAATTGCTGAGGCCAGCCACAAACCTGTGATCTTTCTGTCTCAGCCTTCCATGTACTGGGATTACAGGTGTGTGCCACCCCACCTGGCAATTCCAAATATTTTAATAGGTGTATAGTGACATTTCATTGTAATCTAAGTCCTTTAACTTCATATTTTTTTCAGAGTTGCTTCAACCATTTTGATTCTTTGCATTTGTAATGAATTTTGGAATCAGTTTATCTAACCCTCCAAAATGACATGCCATGATTTTGATTGAAATTGCATTGAAACTATAAACAAATTTGAAGAGAATTGACATCAATATTGAGTCTTTTATCCATCGATATGGTAAATTTCCCCCATTTGTTTAGTTCATCTTTAATTTCTCTCAGCAACATTTTCTAGGTTTTTTTTAGAGTCTAATTCTTGCCTGTCTTTGAACAGATTCATCTTTGAGCATTTCTTATATTTTGATTTTACTGTAAATTAAATTCAAAGAACTTCAATGTTTTATTGTTCTTTGATATTACAGAGATTGCTATTTGGAGGAGGAGGATTCCTCAGCCTTGCCAAGGTCATCAATTACTTCTAGTAGCTTCTTTTGTATTTCATAGGATTTTCTACAGACATTATATAGTCTACAGATAAGGGCAGTTCACTTCTTCCTTTCTGTTCTGGTTGGCTTTTGGTTACTTTTCCTGCCTTACTGCACAGCCTAGAACCATTAATACAAATTTGAATATAAGTGCCTCATTCCTGGCCTATTGTCGACATAACATAAAATTGAACGTTTTAAATGATAGAGTTCAGTGGCATTAAATACATTCACATTATTGTACAACCCCCATCACCATCCATTTCCAGAACATTCTGTCTTCTCAACTTAAGCTCCATTCCCAGCACCACCCAGCTCCAACTCCTGGTACTCACAATTCTACTTTCTGTCTATATAAATTTGATTACTCCAGTTACATCATGTAAGTATGATCATACAATATTTACCCTTTTGTATTGTGGCTTATTCTACAGGCACAATGTCCGGAAGCAATGCTCTATTGCATACATATAAGAGAGTCACACCCTGGTATCCACAGAAGATTAGTTCCTGGACTCCCTGAGAACACTGGAATCCACAAATGCTGAAGTTCCTTACATAAAATGACATAGTACTTGCATATACCTATGCATATCCTCTTGTATACTTTACTCTCTAGATTACTGATAATACCCATTTCTCTGCAAATAGGCATTTATTGCCTGTGTTTGGGGGAATAATGGCAAGAGTGAAAGTCTGTACATGCACAATACAGATGCATTTTTTCCTGAATTTTTGCAATGTGATTGAATCCAAAGGTGAAGAACCCACAGATGAGAGGGCTGCCTTGACCACATTTGTTTATCCATTCATCTTTCCATGGAAACTTGGGTTGCTTCCACCTTCCAGCTATTTTGAATAATGCTGCAATGAACATAGGTGTGAAAATATCTCTTTGACACCTTGCTTTGGATTCTTATGAGATATATGATTTGAAACTATGTTTTGCTATTCTGTAGATCACCTTTTTACCTGCTTGGTTTTGTTTTTCAATTCATGGAAATTTTTAGTTTTGTTTTTAGTCCAATTTATCTTTTTCCTTTTGTTGCCTGTGTTTTTGGTGTCATATCCAAGAAATCATTGCCAAATCTGATGCCATAAAGCTTTCCCCCTGTTTCTTTCTAAGAGTTTTATAGTTGCATTTCTTTCAGTCAGATATTTGATCCATTTTGAGTCAAATTTTTGGTATTGTGTAAAGTAAGGGTCCGAATTCATTCTTTCATAGGTTTAAATCCAGTTTTTCTCAGTACTATGTGTTGAAGAGGTTGTATAATTTCCAATGAATGATCTTGGCACCTTTGTCAAAAATCATTCAATCATATACTCAAAGATTAATTTCTGACCACTTTAGTGTATGTAATGCTTTTTCTTTCACCTGCAGATTTTAAAAGACACTATCCCTCTATCTCTCTAGTTTGATAGAACTTTAAAAATATAATTTTACTGTTTTCTTGATTAAATTGTCTCTGATGAGAAATCTATAGCCATTTTCATCTGTATATATTGTATCTTTTTCTACTCTCCTTTTAATAAGATACCACTTGACTTAAGATTGCTCTATTTACAAATATTTTACTTTATGATGGTAAAAAAGCAGTATGTATTCGGTGAAACTGTCCTTAGATTAAACTGAATTTTATTTTTTTCCTTGGCTAGGGATATGTGGTACTCATTTGCAATGCTGGGCATCAGGGAGCCACAGTTTCCAGTCAACTGTGATCATGAGGGTAAAGAGCCAATATTCTACAGTGTACTATGTTGCTGAGTTATGGTGTTTGATAGGTTGGGTATATCAATGCATTTTCCACTTAAGGATATTTCACCTGATGATGGGTTTATTGGCATGTAACTCCATCAAAGGTTCAGAAACACCTTTATTTTATTTTTTTAATCACTGTTTTAAGCAATTTGAGTTTGATGTGTCTTGGTGTAGTTTTCTCTTTGTGGTGCCAGGGATTGAATCTTAGGCCTTGTGCATGTCAGGCAAATGCTCTATGACCGAGCCCCCCCCCCC
>PVJS01062715.1:0-10663 GCA_004027185.1 Glis glis | reverse complement strand
AACCCCAGTACTGCAAAAAAAAAAAAAAAAAAAAAAGATGGCGCTCTCAGATAACTCATGACAGTCAACAAAAGCTATAAGATTGGCTTTTCTTCAAAAAATTAAACTAAGTTCTCTAGAAAACCTTTGAAGGTGACGTTCAGAGTCAAATTTCTACCAAAAGACCTTTTTAGCTTTCTACTTTTTACTGCAAGGGTTCTTGGTGGGAATTACCTCTGCCCCTATTGTATTTTGTTTTTTCAAAGTTAGCAAGTGGGCAAGATCAACAGGACAACACATACTTGAAGACTGGAGCGTATTTTAACCTCCTATTTATGGACCTTCTGCTCAATAACAAGTTTCAGGTAAATACTGAAAACACTTGGGTTTTACTGACTTTATAAAAGTGGAAATTGGAAACCATGGTAATCAGGAAACTAAACATTTTATTCAGATTTTATCATAATTAGAAATTATATTTTAAGATTTACTAATAGTCATTTTTAAAGAGTGTGTATGCTTTTTGTTTTCGATTGTGTTAATTTCCCTTCAATCTTTTTTTTTTTGGTACTGGGGGTTGAGCCCAGGGGCATTCTACTTCCAAGCTACACCCCCAGCCCTATTTTATTTTTGATTTTTTTTTGAAACAGGGTCTCACGAAGTTGCCGAGGGCCTCACTATGTAGCTGAGGCTGGCCACGAACCCAGATCCTCCTGTCTCAGCCTCCCAAGTACTGGGCTTACAAGTGTGTGCCACCATGTCCAGCTCCCTTCAATCTTAAAATAGATTTCCACATTTAATTCATCCTAACAGGATGCAGCAAAATAAATATTAAATAGAATTCAGATGACATTGAGATCCTTGTTATCAATTTACTCCATAAATCCAAGGTAGTATTCAGTTAAGGGGGAGGTAGTGATGGGGACAGCTGGTCTTTCTCTTCTTTTGAGTGCTGCGCATATTGCTTGTTCAGTCTGTAAAAATTCGTCATGTTGTACACTGATGGTATATATACTTTTCTGCTTATATATTATACTTTTGTGTGTGTGTGTGTGTGAATCTGGGGATTGAACCCAGGGGCCTTCTACCTCTGGGCTATACCCCCAGCCCTATTTTATTTTTTACTTGGAAACAGGGTCTCACTAAGTTGCTGAGAGCCTCACTAAGTTGTTGAAGCTGACTTCACACCTGTGATCCTCCTGTCTCAGCCTCCCAAGTACTAGGATTACAGGTATGCACCACCACGCCCGGCTCTCATATTATACTTTGAGTTAAGAAATTTAGTCCTGCTTACTTTAGTGGTTGTCAAATTGCAAGAGATGAACAGTGTTAACCTGCAAGATTAGGTATAGATTGAATATCCATAATTCTGTGACAAGTATGATAAACCAGTACTGTGATTCCCAAACCTTTGAGACAGAAGACTCAATGGACTACTTGCTGTCTTTACCTTTCACTAACTTGGCCTAGGGATGGTATTTTAGTCAGCTTTTTTCATTGCTGTGGCCAAAATACCTGGCAGGAACGACTTAGAGAGCCAGGAGTGGTGGTGCACGCCTGCAATCCCAGTACTTGGGGGCTAAGGCAGGAGATTGCAGTTTTGAGGCCAGCCTCAGTGACTTAGACCCTGTTTCAAAATAAAAAATAAAAAGGGCTGGAGGAGGGGGGTGTAGATCAGAGGTGGCATGCCTCTGGGTTCAATCCCCAGTACCACAAAAAAGAAAAAAAAAAGTCAGAGGAACAAAGGTTTATTTAAGGTCTCAGTTTCAGAGGTTCAGTCTATAGTCAGCCCACCCCAAGGCAGAAACATATGTTGGCAGGGCATGGCAGACAGCTGCTCAACTCATGGTGCTAGGAAAGAGAGAAAGAGACAAGTGTCCAGGGAGAGATAGTCCTCCAGGCCACACCTCCAATGATCTGCCTTCTATAGCTATGCCCCACCTCTGAACCTTGGTGCGCCGCGAACCAGGCTTTCAACACATGAGGCTTTGGGGGACACCCTAAACCTAAACTATCATAGCTGGTGTGGTATAGAAGAAATTCAGTATTGTCAAGAATACTTTGTAATGTTCATTTTTCTTTGGTATCATGAGAAAATTATATGAGATGCAACCATATTTTCAACAAGAGAATTAAAAAAATTACACAGAAATGAGCTGCTGAATAGGTTATGCCAATGGTTTTATAAATCACTGGCATAATGGAAAAAAGGGGGTATTGGTTTGAAAGAGGACAAGGATACCCATTACTTCAGTTTCTTTTTCTTATTTACCTGTTCATATTCTTGCCTCTTCACAGATATTATATGTAGGATAAATATTCAGTGCCTTCTAGGTGCCAGAGACTGAGGACATGAAGAGGAACATGGTATCTGCCTGAGTCAGTCAGAGAATGGCTAGCTAATCACCATGCCCATCTCTTCTTTTTCCTGGACATGTAGTTAAACTAAACTTCCCACCTTCCACAAGAGTGAATTTACAGCCAATGCAACAGAAGGCATAGTCCATGAAAAGCTACCATGCAGTATCCCTTCCATGCTCTTCTACTTGCTGGATTGCATGGCAGCCTTGAAAGCCAAGTATAGAGGAGGGTGGAGTCACAAGACAGAAAGAACTTGAGTCATTATCCTGCTAAACACCTTGAGGGCCACTCGCTCGTCAGGGACCTTTTTTGGACTTTATGTGACTGAGAAATAAACTTACTTTGTGTTAGAGCCATGGTACATTTCCAGGTTGGTTTGCTATGGTAACTGGTGTTAACTATTTTTGGGAACTTAAGGAGCTGATTACCTTTTAAGGAGACACCTACCCCTACACACACAAACTATAATACAATTTAATAAGTGCTATAATGAAATAATAAAAGTTATGTAAAAACTAGAGGAAGGAGCTGTTAATTCTGTCCAAAAAGGATTCTCAAAGTAAGTTAACATGTGAACTGGGCTCCAAAGAATAAATGAATAATAATTTTCCAGGGAGACAAGTATGGGGAAAAGGGTAGTGCTCAGAAAAGGGGAAGATAAAGCCGGGCGTGGTGGCGCACGCTTGTAATCCCAGTACTTTGGGAGGCGGAGACCGAAGGATCCGGGTTCGCGGCCAGCCTCAGCTCTTTCGCTCTCTCTGTCTCTCTCTCTCTCTCTCTCTCTCTCTGTCTCTCTCTCCTTAGTGAGGCCCTCTGCAACTTCGTGAGACCCGGTTTCAAAATAAAGTATAAAAAAAAAATAGGGCCGGGGGCGTAGCGCGGAGGTAGAACGCCCCTGCATTCAATCCCTGGTACTGCAAAAAAAAAAAAAAAAAGAAAAGAAAAGGGGAAGATATAAAGAGAGGCAAGAGCAAACATAATATGCCCAGGAGTATTTGCATATTCCTAATTGTGGCTAATTGTGTTTGCGAGGGGAGTAGCGGGAGGTAGGACCATAAACGGGGTTTGGGACCATTCTGTGCCAGAGCAAGGAAAATAAATATTATCTTGGAGGCAGTCAGAGTGATCAAGAGTTTTCAAGTGACAGTGTACAAGGGAAGGACTGGAAAGAGATCCTAGAGACAGGAAGAGTGAGCATAAAGCAGTAATAGTGGACTTGAAGAAGGGACAGCACTGACATATACATATATATATATATGTATATATATATATTTATATTCCCCCTGGGGATTGAGCCCAGGGGCATTCTAACTGAGCTACACCTCTAACCTATTATATTTTTTATTTTGAAACAGGGCCTAAGTTGCTGAGGGCCTTGCTAAGTTGCTGAGGCTGGCTTCGAACCTGCAATTCTTCTGTCTCAGCCTCCCAAGTACTGAGATTACAAAGGCATGTGCCACCACACCCAGCTTAACAAATATTTTTGAGGAAAAAACTACCTTGATTAGATGTGGTGGGTGGATGGGGGGATGGTAAAGGTTAAAAATTCTCCTCAAACGTTTATCTTAGAAGAATGAGCAAAGTCCTAAATGCAGGGCAGAGGAGATGTCCTGAGATCAGAGAGCCAAGACAGATTTTGGGGGATGGAGAAGAACCATGATTAGCTCAGTTTTAAAATTAATGAGCTTGAAATACCTTTCTGAATCCCTTAAACAGGTCATAAGGGATTATGGTATGGCCTAAAATGTATTTATTGTGAGTATGGTCATCTTTTCAAAGTGAGAATATGGGAAAGCCCTGAATTGATGTATAGGTAGACCCCACAACCCTAGGAGGAAATGCTAATTTTTATTTTTTTATTATTTATTTATTTATTTATTTATTTTTTGCAGCACTGGGGATTGAACCCAAGGGCGTTCTACCTCCACGCTACACCCCCGGCCCTATGTTTTATACTTTATTTTGAAACTGGGTCTCACGAAGTTGCGGAGGGCCTCACAAGGTAGAGAGAGAGAGAGAGAGAGAGAGAGCTGAGGCTGGCCGTGAACCCGGATCCTTGGGTCTCTGCCTCCCAAAGTACTGGGCTTACAAGTGTGTGCCACTACTCCCGGCTTGAAATGCTAATTTTTAAATTTGAATTTTATTTACCTAAAGAAAAGTGGTAGGACTCAATTAAAAAGGGTATATAGACTAGAAAAGTCTTCCTGTTCTGGTTTAAGCAACCCATTTTTTCCTCCCCAGAGCACTTGATGTTATCAGATGTTTCTTATGTTTCCTGAGGTATCCTTCAAACATGCAAGCAAATAAGCCTAAATCTGCCTCCCCCTTCTTTACAACACACATACACAGATCCCTCACCTTTCCTAACTATGGTACATTGAAATCTTACCTTAGAGTGGCCCCCTCAGTCTTAATCACATCTCCATCTTTCAGATAAACATACTGTAGCTCTCCATGTCCTATAATCTCTTCTTTGTGAGGATTCCGAGGGAGTTTTTTAATACAATAGGTAGTGTCTAGTGACAAAACATATAAATATATTAAGTCACACTTTAAATAATTTAGCCTTTAAAGAGATCAACTTTCATACAGCTAATACTTCGGAATGACTATATATAATACATTAAGACAACAGAAGTAAGGGCTGAATTATAGCGGCTTATCTCTGGATAGAACTATTTCATATATCTCAGTGAAAAAGCTTTTTATTCTCCTGGGCCTCTCTAGGTCTACATAAAAGCCTTTTGTGATTTTCTAGTCATTCCTATTCTCTACTGGAGCTAGGCATGGTGGCGCATGCTTGTAATCCCAGTATTTGGGAGGTTGAGACAGGAGGATCGCAGGTTTGTGGCTAGCCTGAGCAACTTAGTGAGGTCCTCTGCAACTTAGTGAGACCCTGTTTCAAAATAAAAAATAAAAAAATAGGGTTGAGAATGTAGCTCAGAGGTAGAATGCCCTTGGGTTCAATCCCCACCAGTACCACAAAGTAAAAAAAAAAAAAAAAACTACCATTTAAAGGAAAGGTATTTAGCAAATGGTTTACAGCTTAATTATAATTTATTCTGCAAACATAGCTTTCCCCAAAGAGCTTAAGTGTTTTCTGCTTACCATTACTGATGTTTTTACAAATATCTACTATGCCTCCAGAATGATCGTGATGCCAGTGAGTCACTAGGATTTCCTGGATTGCTGTCTTAAATTCAGCCAGAGCTTGCTTTAAGCAGTTGATATATTCTGGAATTGATGGTTCTCCAGTGTCAATGAGGATTCTCCTGAAAATTAAGTGGAAGATAATCACACAATTGGAACACAAAGTTACTATTAGCATATTTCTCACACAAATAATTTATATTAAACTTAAGAAACTATATACATTGTTTTACTTCCAACATGCTCTGAAAACAGATATATATTACTTGAGCATAAGTAGTAATCTCACTGTAAGAAAGTTTTTTTTGAAACAAACTATATCTAAATGGAAGTCTGAATTAGGAATAACAGCAGTAATCTTGAACACTTACATTGTAATTAAAATAAACATGGCACTGTTCCTCATAATGACTATGTAAGGCAGGTATTTATTATTATGTATTATTATTTTTCTGATACTGGATATTGAACCCAGGGGAATTCTACCTCCAAACTATACCCCCAGCCCTATATTTTTTATTTTGAAAGAGGGTCTTTGTTAAGTTACGGAGGGACTCTCTAAGTTGCTGAGGCTGGTTGCAAACCTGCGATCCTCCTGTCTCAGCCTCCCCAATACTGGGGTGTGCCAGCTCACTATTATATTCAGAAGTAACTGTTAGCTCAGTGTTACTCCACAAATAAACGACAGAATCAACTTTCAAACCCAGGTATTCTGATGCCAGAATATATGCTCTTGTCTCTACTTTGCCTTCCAGAGCGTTTAAATTCCTCAAATGCCTCATAGATAGGAATGTGATCCACCTGCATCCCTAAAGAAACCTGCTCTTCTGCACCAGATACTTAGCCTAACACTCAAGTTTTACATTTGCATCCTTACGCGTGAAAAAGGGCTGTAGGAAAGAAAGCATGGGTAGGGTCTGAGCTATTTTATTTCATTAGACAATCGCATTAGTTTTTTATATATATAATATTATTTTATATATTTATTTATTTTGTGGTTGTGAGCCTTGTTTATATTTCATTTTCAATCCTAGTTTATGGGGTGACCTTTCTGTGTTTTTCCCCACAAAAGAAACGAGGGTGATATTTTTCTCAAGAACCAATTCGTGAACTTCTTAATTCATGCTGTTTTGCAGTAACACCTCACTAATTTAGGCTGAGAGAAGATTAGTCTTGATGAAAAGTGAGTCATTCATTACTTCATCAATAACTGCTTCCAGATTACCTACTGTGTGCCATGCCTTGATTTCTTGCAGACAGTAAGACTAACAACCTTTCTTGGGAAGGGGGAGCTGTGTCTGACCAAAAATATACAATGAATGTAACAGATAACAGAAAGCACTTTACAGAGCACTAAAATAGGGAAGATAGACAGGAACTGTATGGTGACCTTACATTGGAAGGGTAAGTTTCCTCATACCCACAACCAATAAAAAGAAACTGGCCTTATACAAAGTTAGATAGGAGCAAGAAGTCCTGGTATGCTACTGCACAGTGGGGTGACAACAATAACGAATTGATAACAATAATGTACTGTACATTTTAAAAAGGTAGAAGAAGCTGGGTGTGGTGGTGCACACCTGTAATCCCAGTACTTGGGAGGCTGAGACAGGAGGATCTCAGGTTTGAGTTCAGCCTCAGCAACTTAGTGAGACCCTGTTTCAGAATTAAAGAGTAAAAGCTGGGGGTGTAGCTCAGAGGTAGAATGCTCCTGGGTTCAATATCTAGTACCAACAAAAAAAAAGCTAGAAGAAAGGATTTTTAGTTTCACCATTAAAAAATGATAAATGTTTGAGGAGATAAAGTATGTTTAATCTGATTTAAACATTATGCAGTGTATACATGTATCAAAACATTATGTGATATCCCGTCAATATGTGCAATTTTTATGTTTTTATGAATTGATTAAAAATAAATTTAAGTAGGCTGAGACAGGAGGATTGCAGGTTCGTGGCCAACCTCAGCTACTTAGTGAGGCCCTCTGAAACTTAATGAGACCCTATTTCAAAATAAAGAATAAAAAAAAAATCGGGCTGGGGGTGTAAGCTTGGAGGTAGAATGCCCCTGGGTTCAAACCCCAGTACCGCAAAAAAAAAAATTAAAAATTAAAAAAACCTGGCTTCTCACTGGGGAAGAGGCAGTGGCCTTATGGCCATCTGGCCTCTATATCGGAAGTTCTGTAGAGTAGTGGATCAACTTCAGAAGTACAGTGAATTGTCTGTTCTGGAGATGGGTGACTGGATGGTCACACTGGTCCAAGTGAGCATTATCAGGTCCTCTTGGCAGTGAAAAATGTAAGGAAGAGATGGTTTAAAGAACATTTAGAAGGCACAATCAACAGAGACAACAGTTTTTTTCTTTCTTTTTTTTGTGGTGCTGGGGATTGAACCCAGGGACATTTACCTCCAAGCTACATCTGCAGCCCGTTTTTTAAATTTTTTTATTTGGAAACAGGGTTTCTCCAAGTTGCCGAGAGCCTCATGAAGTTGCTGAGGCTGGCTGTGAACCTGCGATCCTCCTGCCTCAGCCTCCCAAGTACTGGGATTACAGGTGTGCACCACCTCTCCTACCTTCTTCTTTTTTAACAGCTAGATGTGGTAATGAAAGGGAAAGAATGGATCATTCTGTGGTTTCTAGGTGGGATGACTGGTGTGCCATGAATAAAGACACTGGAGGAAGCAAATCTGAGGTAAGTTTAATTTGGGTCACAGTGAATTTGATGGCGTTCCTAGCCATCTTTCCTTGCCTTTTCTCTATGCAGTTATTACTGCATGGCATATATTTACACGTTTATTTCCATCTCCATAACCTCCACCACTCTACAAATGTGAGCCCTACGAGGGCAGAAACCTTGTCTATTTGGTTCAAGCAATTTATTGTTTATTTGCAAATCTACAACACATTTGTGCAATGCTCGACCCTGAGGACCTTTCGTTATACTAAATTAAAAATATACAAGGCTATAATATTATGATACTTCCACGTAATACTCTCTAGCCCATAATCCTAGAGTTTGGCTGCCGCTATACATTTAGGGTTATTTGGTGTCTATTTATCCCAAATTCTCACTGCTCATTAATTAGTATCACTTTTTTACTATTTTGGGGGTCTCCTGGCCCTTGAGAAGAACCTATGTTTCAGATCAAGACTTCTCAATTTCTTTCAAACCACAAAGGCCACTTACTATTTAAAAAAATCACTATCTTCCCCTCCTTCAAAGAAACTCTATTTTGAAATTTCTGGCAATCTAAAACTGAATTTAAATTTCTGTATTTTCAACTGAAGACCAGATCATATTATGCTGATCAAGTTGACAAAATGAACAGGGTTAAGACACACATTTACTAAAATCTAGTAACAAAGAAACCAGATTTTTCAAATGCTTGTGCTGCCTGTTTGCAGGTCAAAGGCTAAATGACTGCAGGCCTCCAGCACTACCCAACATGGTTCCCAGGCCTCCTTTTTAGGTATACAAACAGTCCTATATTGGCCTAACAAAATTGGAATTGGTAAAGGAAGTTGAGGATAAAAGGACTTTTCTAAGTCCTGGGATAAATGCAACCTGCTATTCAGCATGCAGAAGCAGTATCTGGATGCTATAAAATCTAAAAAAAATGAGAAAGCCACACAAATAATATCTTACATTGACATAGCAATTAAAACTATCTGGAACTTTTATGTGTATTATATTTTGATCCTCAGAGTAACTCTAGGGGGGTATTATTATTTTATTATCGTTTTATTTTATAAAAAAGAAACTAGTCTCCAGAAAGGCTAAGTGATTTGCTCAAGTATTACAGTCAGCAAGAGGCAGTGGTGTGAGGCACCAATGTTCAGAATCCAGGTCCAGCAACTTGGCCACTCAAGACACTCAATGCCTCCCTGGTCAAAGGGGACTGCTTAGGCAAGCACCTGGAATCATTTCTCATGTGGCATAAATGAAATTGCAGTTCTAGACTAGAAAACAAAGTGTTGTTTTCTCCTTAACAAATAGTTATTTTCTCTATACTGCCTGTGAATAGTTATTGCAGATGATTAGACAGTATCATCTTTATGTGGGCTGGTTGACTTTGTTCTTCATGGTTCAGACGATATGCCTATCTCAGGAGTTCATTTTGCAAATACAAGTTATGCTGATAAAGGGCTTAACAGAAGAGTGTAAGCGAGCCTGCATGGGTTCCTGACAGATTTATTCCCTAGAGCTCAGTGCCTGGCACACAGGTACAACACAATCTGCTACATGAATGGAGAAAAAAGATTCTTCAACTGATGGAAAGTTAGTGGAACTGACTTCTTCATAGGTATTGTATATCAATATTACGATAGTTATTAACTGGTCTCTCAATTTGCTGTCACTCTTACGAAAGCATTAGATATTTTCTGAGCATCTACTATGAATATAGTGTCTTGATGTTAAAAGGAAAGCAGAAGTGATAAAAATAATAGCTAACATTGTATGCTTTCCACATGCTAGAATTTGTTGTTTTTGTATGTTTTTAGGTTTCACTGAATCCTCAAAATACCCCACGAGGGTAGGTACTTATAATCCTCGTGGGGTAAAGCTTAGAAAGACTGTCTTGTTCAAGCTAGTTATTCTAGGATTCTAATCTAGGTAACCAGAGTCCAGAGTTTTAACTCTACTGGATTGCCTCTTCCGATGATAAGATACGGTATCTACCCTTGAAGCATGTACGGTTTTGACAGGAAAGGTTAATATTGCAGCTGTCAGAGGAACTGCAAGAGGAATGTGGAAATACTCTGGGAAATGGAGCAATCATTTGTTGATTCAGAAGCTTTGCTAAGCCTACATACTAGTATCATAGTAGGTCTATTAGTGCTTTAGTGAAATCCATTTGGCATTCACAAGCTGATCAGAATGAAGTAGGAGGACCAGCTAAATAAAACTGCAGTTACCCAGTGGTCCTAGAATCATAATAGTGAAAATTAAGAGAAAATGTAAAACTGCTTATTCACTTAGCAAATATTTACTGTACTAACTGTACTAAACAAGGCTCTGTGCCAGGTACTGGGGATATAGCAATTAATATGTCTTCATAAGCCAGGCATGGTGGCGCACGCTTGTAATCCCAGTACTTGGGAGGCGGAGACCAGAGGATCCGGGTTCGCAGCCAGCCTCAGCTCTCTCTCTCTCTCTCTCTCTCCCCCCCCCCCC
>PVJS01062714.1:0-10662 GCA_004027185.1 Glis glis | reverse complement strand
CTCACCCTTGCAGTGGGAATGGGAATAGGTTACTTACAGAAAGGGAGTTTTGCCCTCTGTGGATGGGCAGGCTTCCTAGGCTCTGTTTCACCTCCCTCTGGCTTCTTCCTCCTGTGCTGCAGGGGGTCAGGGATCTTCACCCTTCTGGGGCCTAGCTGGAGAAGAATGAACATGGTAGTTTCAAGGTTGGTTGAAACTGATATGCGCCCACTTCTTCCACCCAGTGGTGTCTGAGCCCAGGTCCAGTGTAACTGTTGCAGGATACCTATAATAGGGGACTCGAGTATATTGGCTGAGGTGGAATGTTCCCTTCCTACAGTGCACTGAGCAGGGAAGTGGGGAGGGGTGAGGGAGCCATGCTGCTGAATTCTGTTTGGCATTCCCCCTTTGTGTAAAATGGGGCATCTGGGGTGGAACAGCTTCTGCTTGGATTTGGTTGTAAGATAAACCTGGAGGAGAAGCACAGTTGTCCCGTTGAATTATCTGAGCAAAAAACTACTGTAGATATGTTTGTTTTTGTCTTTTGTCAAATAAAGTTTTGTTTTTGTTTATTTTTAAAATAGAAAAAGAAAGAAATAGTCTGGATCACTATATCTGTGATTATAGCCCTTGAGTCAGTAATTCTACCATAGAAATTTGTGCTAATGAAATAGTATAAAAGGTGAACAGATATTTACGTACAAAAGATGCATTTCAACATTAATTGTAATGGTGAAAACGGGAAAGAAAATTACTGTTCAGTATCAGAACAATTGGTTGAGTAAATTATAGGCCATCTACCAGATTAAATATTACACACCAATGCAAATAATTCTTTTCTTTTTTTTTTTTTTGCAGTACTGGGGATTGAACCCAGGGGCATTCTACCTCTGAGCTACACCCCAGCCCTATTTTTTATTCTTTATTTTGAAACAGGGTCTTGCAGTGCAAATAATTCTTGCAAAGAGATTTTTAATTTCAATGAATAGGTTGAATAATTTCACATTAAACAAAATAAGAAGGGTATAACATTTTCTTATATGTGTGTACATATACAGTGTGATCCTGTTAAAAATATATTTAAACCACTGGGCATGGTAGGTACTTGAAGGCTAAGACAGGAAGATTGCAGATTGGAAGCTAGCCTCGGCAACCTAGTGAGGCTCTCAGCAACATAGCGAGACCCTGTTTTAAAAAAAATAGGAGCCGGGTGTGGTGGTGCACACTTGTAATCCTAGTACTTGGGAGGCTGAGACCGGAGGATCTGGGTTTGTGGCCAGCCTCAGCTACTTAGTGAGGCCCTCCACAATTTAGTGAGACCCTGTTTCAAAATAAAGAACAAAAATGGGGCTGGGGGTGTAGCTCGGAGGTAGAATGCCCCTGGGTTCAATGCCCAGTACTGCAAAAAAAAAAAAAATAGGGCTGGGGTTGTAGCTCAGAAGTAGAATACCTCTGGGTTTAATCCCCAGCACCACACACACACAAAATATATGAAACCAAAAAAACTGTGTCAAGATTAACATGTGGAAATTGTTTTGTAGTGGACAAATCATGGGTATTTTGCTACTTCTTGACACTCTTTGGTACTTTCCATTTTTTTTACAACTAGTGAAAAATACTATTAAAATGCATGAATGTTCAGGCTATTACTTTCTC
Organism: Glis glis; assembly: GCA_004027185.1. Taxonomy (NCBI): domain Eukaryota; kingdom Metazoa; phylum Chordata; class Mammalia; order Rodentia; family Gliridae; genus Glis; species Glis glis. The sequence goes on along the minus strand of PVJS01062714.1, from coordinate 9,027 downwards.
TTTTTTTCTCATTCTTTTCGTTTCTTTTGTAACCTCATCAACTCATGGGTATCTTTATCACAGTGGCACTAAGCAGTAGGAAGATTAGACCAATTTAGAAACAGCAGCCAGTCACCTGGAAGCACTTAATATAGAAAATACATTCTGAATATCAGTCATTTTAATATATCCTGAGGAAATATAAACAAATAAGATACGGAAACTGCTCTTAAGGAGTTCACTCTATATTAGGGAAATAAATCCTCTGGTAGAAGCCAGACTATAATGTAGTATTAGAGTAATAAAGGTTTAAACAAAGTGCTAAAGAGAGTTGAGGAGAGAAACATAAATTCTAACTGGAATTAGAAATTGGAGATTTCAGAAAGGTATAGCTATGAGATAGACTTTTAAACATAAACAGTACTTTGGTGGGTAAAGATCCAATGGTAATGATGAAGAGAATGGTGATAATAATGATGATGATGATGATCATCATCATCATCATCATGATCATGATCATGATGGTATGTAACAGTAAGTGCTGACTGGGATCCTGACATTTTATTTATTTGTTCATTTTAAATATACATTGTTTAATATTTACAATAACTATGGAATAGGGACTTTTTTATTTCATTGAAAAATTTAGAAACAGCAAGCAAGCTGTCCAAGGGCATATAGCTTGTACATATTTGAGCAGAGATTCAGATTAAATCTGATTCTAAGATTGATACCATAATTATCTTACGATGGCATTGGTGCAAATGGATAGAATACCTGGAGAAATCTCTGCATGCATATGGGCCAATTACCCAGAAGTTAAATAAAAACAAAATCGAATGCCACAGAACAACCCATGAAAACTCATATGCAGTCATTCCACTTGCTAAATGTTGTCTTCTTGCACATAAACACATGGAGTACAGGAGCTGTGCGGTATAGCTCACAACAGGATTTAATACTATAAGCTTACTGACACGTTAAAGTGGTTTTATCAGTATGTTTACAGATTCTACTGACTCCTCCACATTAAGATGTCCACTGAAATGGTACCTGTTTGGAGATTCCAAGGATCTTCAGAAATCGATGCAAGCATTGACTGGTTGAAGACAACCCAGAGTGCCTGGTTCTATGTTTTCTCCAAATTGAATGATCAATCAATATTGAAAGATGTGGAATGCTTCACCATGATTGAAAATTTGCTCCTAACTGAACCTATAACTAGATACCAAGTTCAAGGGCTTAATCCCCCCCATGTTAAATATTTAAACAAACAGGTATTGATTGAATATACCTCCTTATTTACTTTTAGACCACAAATTTTCATCTCTTCACTCTATGCCCAGTTGATCACACAAAGGTATCAGTTTTACAGAGAAATGCTGGATCAGGAGTCTATTGAACTAAGCCGCTTCTAAGGTTCCTCACTGAATTCCCTTTGCTGTCAGTCTATCTCCCAGACGGATATGTGGAGTTCATGAGGGAAATGCAAAGCTTCGTTATGCTCTGTGCACTTGCTGCCTATAGGAACGCTAGACTGCTTGCTCCATTTCAATTTTTACATGCTCTCACTCAGTCTGGCTTCCCCTGGCTGTCAACAGTCAGAGTCCTGGGAGAGTTATTCTAGCATACTTTATTTGGTTTTCAGGGAGAAAAAAAATGACCCAGTAATTTTCTGAACCTCTAGCTGAGTGGGAAATGCTCACCTTTCCATCTCTCCTGGTCTGTAAACTGCCTTTTCTTCTGGAAGGGATGGTGACTCACCCAAACCAGACACAGCTGTTCCCAATGGCAGGCTTGTTATAAATAGGCTAGGAGCCATGCTAAATTGGAAAGATCAAAAAACATTTGCCAAAAGAGAGTAAACAGAAATAAGCAAAGCTTGGAAAATGTAAAATAAAAGAAAAACACAAAAGGCCTTTCTGTTCACTTAAATAGAGGGCTTTGTCCTGCTAGTGGGGCAGGCTTTGTGCCAGCCACGCTCCTCTGGTCCCATGTGAGTCACCATGTGTTTATTCTACACCTAGGGCAGGGGACCAGGCTCTGGCACTAACTAGCTGTGTGACTGACCCCGTGATTCTCAACCCAAGCTGCTCTTTAAGATTATGGGGAGTTTTTAAAAGAATTCAGGCCTCCATTCTGGGCCTGTCTAGACTTCCACTCTGAATTTATAAAGAACAGACTAAGAATATCGGACAGGTATCTAAAAATCAAGCAACCAGGAAGCTTATGTATATAGGGAAAAATGTTAAAGCCTCAGAAAAGTCTATTTTCTTTGAGTATGAACTCTTCTTGGGCTATCTTTTAGTTTTTAACATTAGAGAAATATGAATACATAACAAATAGTAATACTCTTTTTAATTCTAAAGCAAAACTATAGAACAAGCATTTATCATCAGTGGCAACTGATACATGGCTTCAGTGAAAAAATATAATAGGAATAGTGAGCATTACAGTAAACTGGAACGTTCCAGGTATAAATTTCATGCTATATTGTGCTGTGCTGAGCTATGCTAGGCTATGCTGTACAATACTATACTATATTATACTATACTGAAGCTAGAGTACAACTGGTTGTTTTAAATAAGAAAATGAGGTCAGATTTCACCATGTTCCAAAAGAAGATAGAAATCTAAGAATTATGAGTGAAGGACATTGATTTTTATACTTTTAGTGGTGCATTATAGTCTCAAATCATAATGTAGTTCATAGTGATAGTGACATACATGCACATAACGCTTGGTGGGCTTTCCCCCAGCTCCTTCCCCCGCCCCCTTCCCCATACAGGGTATTGAGATTGGCATGGTATTCTTACATACGTGTCAATGTAAGTGACATATGGTGGATTCATTCCTAGTTTTCTGAGGAACCTCCACACTTAACTCCATAGTGGATGTACTAATTTGCAATCTCACCAACAGTGTAGAAGAGTTCCTATTTCCCTACATCCTCGCCAGCATTTATTGTTGTTTGACTTCTTGATGATTGCCATTCTAATTGGAGTTAGATGGAATCTCAGTGTAGTTTTGATTTGCATCTCCCTGATTGCTAATGGTGTTGAACATTTTTAATGTATTTATAGGCCATTTGCATTTCTTTTTTGTGCAATGAAATTAAATCCCCATCTCTCATCCTACAAAAGAGTCAATTTGAGATGGATCAGAGATCTGGAAATTAGATCAGAGACTTTGAAATTACTAGAGGAGGGTATAGGTCCAACACTCCAACATACAGACACAGGTAGAAACTTTCCCAATAAGACCCCCAAAGCTCAGTATTTTAAAACAAAAATTAATAAATGGGATGGCATTAAACTAAAATATTTCTGCTCATCAAAAGAAACCATCAAGAGTCTAAAGAGAGAGCCTACAGAATGGAAGATCTTTGCAAGCTATTCCTCTGATAGATGACTAATATCTAGAATATACAAACTACTTAAAAGACTTAACACTAAAAAAAACCCAATCAAGAAATGACAATTGAACTAAAAAGACATTGATTTAAAAGTGTTACCAATTAATTGAACAATAAAATTAAAAATTATTCATGCCCCCAGTTGGCCAGCAAAATATAAATTTAGGCTTTATCATAAGACAGTGGAATGAAAGTTTGAAACCTCATGGAAACTACATAATATAAGCTTTCAAGTTACACCTGGGTTTAAATCCCAGCTCTGCCACTTACTAATAAGCAATAATAAGTTGTAAGCTGTCAACATATGTGACTCTTATTATTATTCTATTGCCTTTCTACTTGTAGTGGTTTGGATTTAGAATGCCCCCCCAGTCTTTGCAGAGACAAGGTAGCAATGCTGGAGGCGGGGCTTGATTGCTGGGGAGGGGTCCCTGGAGTTATGACCTTGGAGGGGCCTCTCCTCCCCCTGCTGTCTTTTTGCTTCTGGCCTCACAGTGTGAGAGTGGAGCTTTGTCCCCCACCCCACCCCACTTCCCACCACCATGACCTGAGCTTCACAGATATAATCCAGCTTGACATGGACTGAAACTCTGAGTTCTCCAAGAAAACTGTGAGCAAAGAAATTGTCCTTCCTCTACGTTGTGTGATCAGTCTTTTTGGATTATAGCAGTGAGAATATTAACCAAGACACTATTCTAACAATTTAAGTCCTTACCTTGTTATTTTTAACTATAGGATTAAAAAAAAAAACTTAGCTAGAATCTAAGCCACCAAAAAGTGCAGGATTCAGACATTTATTTGCAGTTTATATATTTCAAACATGACTTTATATAAAAAGAGATCAGTAGTAGCAAGAATTTATTCAAACAAGACTCTCTAAGAGTAGGTTTTAGTATCAGTAAAGATCTCTCATTCCAATTTGTCAATCTTTTTATAACCACAACCCAAAGTAAAAGGTAATGTTTGTAATTATGATTTTTGTTTCTGTAAGTCCAAATAAATTTTTAGAGCATCAATTAAAATAGTAAATAATTTTAGGCATTTTATTATTAAATGCATTATTGTGCTTACTATGGTCTGAATATGCCCCCCTACCCCAATCATGTTTTGGAAACTTAACTGTCAATGCCATGGTGTTGGGAGATGGGGCCTAAATTGGAGGAGTTTAAGTCCTGAGGACTCCACCCTCAAGAATGGATCAATGCCACTCTAAGGAAAACTGGCAGGAGTAGGATCTCTCTCTTTTGCTTTTCTGCCATGTAAGGACAGAGTTCATTCCTTTTTGCCCTTTTGTCCTCTGCCATGAGAGAACACAGCAAGAAATCCCTCACCTGTCACAGATATAAGCACCTTGACCTAGGACTGACTTCCCAACCTCCAGCACTGTGAGAAACAAATTTCTGCTGTTTTTTTCATAAAGTCTCAGAACTCATTTATAATATCCGAAAACTGTGTTATCAGTCTGAATTATTCTGTTACAACAGCACAAAATGATTGTATGCTAACAGTTTGAACAATTATAATTTTTCTGTTGCTGAATCTTTGAATAAATAAGCAAATAGCCTCAAAATAGTAACCTACACATTTCCCTCTTTCTTTCTTTCTTTCTTTCTTTCTTTTCTTTCTTCTTTCTTCTTTTTCTCTTTTGTGTGTGTAGTACTGAGGATTGAATCCAGGGGTGTTCTACCTCTGAGCTACACCCCAAGTCCTATTTTTTTTTTTGCGGTACCGGTGATTGAACGCAGGGGCGTTCTACCTCCACGCTACACCCCCCCCCCCGGCCCTATTACTTTTTATACTTTATTTTGAAACCGGGTCTCATGAAGTTGCGGAGGGCCTCACTAAGTAGAGAGAGAGAGAGAGAGACAGGGAGAGAGAAAGAGAGAGAGAGAGCTGAGGCTGGCCGCAAACCCAGATCCTCCGGTCTCTGCCTCCCAAAGTACTGGGATTACAAGAGTGCGCCACCACGCCCGGCTCCTATTTTATTTTTTATTTTGAAACAGGGTCTCACTACATTGCTGAGGCTGGCCTCTAATCTGCAATCCTCATGTCTCGGCCTCCTAAGTACAGGGACTACAGGTGTGAGGTAAGAATACCAATGCCAATCTCAATATCAAGTTTGGGAAGAGGGTGAGTGGGGAGGGAGCCAGGGGAAAATCTACCATGTTCTGTGTACATGTATGTCACTATCACTATGAACTTCATTATGATGTGAGACTATAATGCACCAATAAAAGTATAAAAAGAGAATGAAAGGGATGGGATGTATATCCCCTGGAGCACTGGGGACTCCTGTGTGGTCTTTCTTACTACCCTCACTAAGCATCTAAATTTCTCTCCATCCCAACACCATAAATCATCTCTTTCTTAGGCTATTTAATCAACCTTCTAACCTTTATTCCTGCTTCCGTTCTTGCCTAATTATTTGCTATACTGCAGTCAAAATAACCCTCCTAAAATAAAATGTTCTAATGTTCTCACTTCACCACCATGCATTGAAATCCTTCAAGACCCCTGCATTGACCTCACAAAAAAGTCTAACTCTTGCAGTTTCCTACCCTTTCCCCATCTCACACACTGATCTTCAACCATAGCAACATTCTCTCTTTTCTGCAAAATCCCTGTTGTCTCTTCTGAATTTCGAGAATGCTATCATGTCCGGGAGCATTCTATGTCTTACCTTTTAACCTCAATATTCTTATTTACATTTTGGGTCTCAGATTACACATATTTTCTTCATAAAAACCTTTCCACAACCTTCCTGGAGTATCTGATGTTTCCCTGAGCACTAGCTCTGATGTGGCACAAATTGCGTGATATTGCTGCTCCCAGCTCCTCTTTTCTACTGAATGGCAAGCCACGTGAGCACATACTGTGTCTATCTCGTTCTTTTAGTGTCGACCCCAGAGCCTGGAACACAGAAGTACTTAATACATGCTTGTTGAGTAAACATGTAATGCTAAGATTATTCGTGACCAGAGTCACATGAGAACATGCTGTGTCCTCACTTCACAGGCTTTTGTTTACATATTGTGGCACTCCATATATAAATTATATCCTAAAACCACTTCCTTTTCTGGATGGAGAGCTTTGCATTTTCACAAGTGCTTTCCAAGCCATGCATTTCTTACAGAACCTCTAAGAGCAAGGTAGGGCACTCATCTCCACTTAATAGTTAAGGAAATTGAGGTTTAAAGCAGCTACATGACTCAATGAAAGATAAGCTGTGGAGCAAGGCCTGGAACTCAAGAGCTCCTTTTTCTTCAACCAATTGCTTTTGCTAGCTGCAACCCACTGAATTTCCCCTGCTCATTACTTTTGTTTATTTTGGGGGCACATGCATCTGCATGCTTAGCAGCTCATCTCCATTCTCAATTATTATGGCTTAACTGATATTAAAATGAATGCTCAGGGGAGCCCACCAAGTCCTGTGTCGGTGTATGTCACTGTCAACATAATTTACGTTATGGTGTGAGATTACAATGCACCAATAAAAACAAAAAAGACCTAAATAAATGGAAAGACACCCCCCCAAAAATAAATGCTCATAGAGCACATATTAAATAAGAGAAGAGCAGAGCAATGGCAGACGAGGTTGTGGAATCTAAAGCTAACTTGCATTGATGCTATATACACATACGAAATTATCAGTGCCAATCTTAATGTCATGTATGGGGAAGGGGAGGGAGAGGGATGGGAGCCTGGGGGAAAGCTCACCAAGTACTGTGTGCATGTATGTCCCTATTACTCTAACTTCATTATGATGTGAGATTACAATGCACCAATAAAAGTATATTTAAAAATAAATAAATATTAAAAATAAAACTAACCAAAGAAAACCTACATAGTCTGCAAACCATGTGCAGAAAGTTAAGAAAAGTATCTCACTCCCCTAATGACTCTCTATATAACTAGAAGCTACCCTTCCCCCACAATTTTGTAGATAGTGCAGCTTCATAAACACATCCTGGAGGTATACACTTAAATGTATACCTAAGGTTCATTCATTCATTCACTTATTCAACAAGTATGTACGTGAACATTCTTGTGTCTGAGCGGGGCATGTAAATAGATCAATGAAATAATTCTTGCCTTTGAGGAGGCAATATTCTAGTGGGAGTGTTGAACAATACTTAAAAAAATAGTTATTAATGGCAATAGCTGTTCTGAGGCAAATAAAGAGGGTGTGGTACAGAACATCACGGGAATGCTCTTCAGAAAGAGTGGGGATACAGTCCTCCCTGTGCGGGTGACGTTCTGACTGAAACTTGACAGATGGAAAGGAACCTAGGTGAGAAATAGGAGAGGAAGAACATCCCAGATCGATGGAGGAGCAAATGAAGAGTCTTGACATAAAGAACATCTTAGCTTTTTCTTGTACATCCCAATGTTGGCTCAGATACCTTGGGAAGTGCAGGGCAGAAAGTCCTTTAGACTTTCCAGACTGGAAGGAACTTATTCCTGAGGTTTTGGGCAGGAATAGTGAGTCTAGTGATTATTTCCTGTGATGTACTTCCTATTTAAAAAAAAAAACTTTTAATAAATTACTTACAGAAAGAATTTACCACAACATAATAAATGCCATATGTAACAAATACATAACTGTAATCATACTCAATGATAAAAGAAAACTTCCTCTAAGATCAGGAACAAGACAAAGGTGTCCCCTTTCATCACTTCTATGCAATTGGAAGTCCTAGCCAGAAAAGTTAAACATGAAAAAGAATAAAAACCAGAAAATAGAGAAGTAAATCTATCTCTGTTTGCAGATAATATAATCTTATATATAGAAAACCATAAAGACAGCACCAAAAAAAGCTGTTAGAACTAATGAACAAACTTAGTAAAGTTGCAAGAATTTAAAATCAATAGCTAAGCTAGGCATGGTGACGCATGCCTGTGATCTCAGTGACTTGGAGGTTGAGGCAGGAGGATCACAAATTCCAGGCTAGCCTTGGCAACTTAGTGAAACCCTATCTAAAATAAAAAAAGGGGTTGGGGGTATAGCTCAGTGGTAAAGTGCCTCTGGGTTCAATCTCCAGTAACATACACACATACACACAAATACACATCAACTTACAAAAATCAATTCCATTTCTTCATGCTAATAATGAACTCTCCTAAAAGAAAATTAAGAAAACAATCCCACTTATAATGAGCATCAAAAAGAATAAAATACTTAGGAGTAAACTTTATCAAGCAAGTGAAAGGCGCATGCTTGTAATCCCAGTACTTGGGAGGCTGAAACCGGAGGATCTGGGTTCGCGGCCAGCTTCAGCTACTTAGTGAGGCCCTCCGCAACTTAGTGAGACCCTGTTTCAAAATAAAGAATAAAAAAATAGGGCTGGGGGTGTAGCTCTGAGGTAGAATGCCCCTGGGTTCAATCCCCAGTACCACAAAAAAAAAAAATTTAAGCCGGGCGTGGTGGCGCACGCTTGTAATCCCAGTACTTTGGGAGGCGGAGACCAGAGGATCCGGGTTCGTGGCCAGCCTCAGATCTCTCGTGCTCGCTCTCTCTCTCTCTCTCTCTCTCTCTCTCTCTCTCTCTTTCTCTCTACTTAGTGAAGCCCTCTGCAACTTCGTGAGACCCGGTTTCAAAATAAAGTATAAAAAATAGGGCCAGGGGTGTAGCGC
>PVJS01062713.1:0-10664 GCA_004027185.1 Glis glis | reverse complement strand
AGAGAGAGACAGGGAGAGAGAGAGCGAGAGAGCTGAGGCTGGCCGCGAACCCGGATCCTCCGGTCTCCGCCTCCCAAAGTACTGGGATTACAAGCGTGCGCCACCACGCCCGGCAGAGGACCTGTGTTTCTAAGTTATGGTGTCATAGGAAGAGCCAGGCCTCTATTGGTTAAAGCACCAGGACAATTTGACTTCACTGTGAAATATTAGCACCACCATAAAATAGTCTTGGGACAGGATTTGAAATTTTTGATACTTTGCCGGGCGTGGTGGTGCACGCTTGTAATCCCAATACTTCGGGAGGCGGAGACCGGAGGATCCGGGTTCGCGGCCAACCTCAGCGCGCATGCACACGCGCGTGATCGATCTCTCTCTCTCTCTCTCTCTCTCTACCTAGTGAGGCCCTCCGCAACTTCGTGAGACCCAATTTCAAAATAAAGTATAAAAAATAGGGCCGGGAGCGTAGCACGGAGGTAGAACACCCCTGCGTTCAATCCCCGGTACCACAAAAAAATTTTTTTTTGATACTTTTATTAAAACAATAGAACATCTAATTGGCCAGGAAATATAGATATTGGGGTTAATCTTAAACAAGTTTTTAATCCTTGGGATTCTCTATTATTAAGGCTATGGCTAAAGGCAAGGGTTTTTGCTAGCAACTTATTGGCTATATTCCTAGGGACAGTTACTTAACCTCTCTAAACCTAAGTCTCTTCAGCTGTAAAAGGGCATAATAACACTACCTAAGGATGCTAAGAGAATTAAATAAGCTAATGCATGAAAGGACTCAGGTACATAGAAAACTCAGCATTGCCTCCCTCTGCTTACCATTGTTTGGAAGAACCAAAGGCAACCTTACTCTAAGTCACCTGGGGTCCTGCGCATGTTCCGGTCCTCCTTTCAGCCAGGAGCTTGGTGCTGGGCCCTTCTCCCCTCCTCTGTGGGCTCCCATTTGGATTGCACGCTTACCTCCAAGAACAACCAAAGCTATTCTTTTGTCTCTTAAGAAAATCAGGATTAATATTGCATATTCATTATGATTGCAGTTTCTCCTCCAGTGTTTTTATTATGGTGAATTACATATAATAAATTTTGCCTTCTTAACCATTTTTAAGTGTACATACAGTTCGAGATATTAAATACATTCATAATGTACAACCATCACAACCACCATCCATCTCCATAACTCTTCATTTTGTAAAACAGAAACTCCAAATCCTTAGACAGTAACTTCCTGTTCTCCCTTCCTGTCCATTCTACTTTCTGTTTCTATGATTTGTATGCTTGAAGTATCACGTATAAATTGAATCGTACAATATTTGTCTTTCTGTGACTGGTTTATTTCACAGCATAATGTCCTCAAGATTCATCTATGCTGTACCATGAGTCAGAATTTCCTTCCTTTTTAAGGATGAATAATGTTCCATTGTACACCACATTTTGCTTATCCATTCATCTGTTGATGGACACTAGGGTTTCTTCCACATTTTAGCTGTGGTGTATAATGCTTCTGTGAACATGGATGTACAAATATCTTTTTGAGACCCCAAACCAGGGCTATTTAGAAACTCAATCTTGAAGAAAATGATCTGACTGGTATTGAAGATTATTTGTAGTACTGAGTCATACTCTCCATGTGAAAAACAGATATGAAGATGGAGAAGGGGGAAAGTGAGCTATTAAATCTATTGAGCATTACTATATATTGGGCACTATGCTAAATACCATACGATCATGACCTGTGCCAGCAGCTCCACTTTCCAGGTAAGGACACTAAGTTTCGATAATATTAAGTAATTGATCTAAGAAGTACAGGCGGTATTTGAACCCACCCATCTAACTCTAAGTCCATGAGTTTGAAAACAGTTTCATATACCCTAGCTCATGTCATGCTGGCTCAATGCAGGGCGATGGTACCTGCACCCCACTCTGGTGCCACTGTATGCCTCACGTACCTAAGAAGACACCAAGGTCAAAGCAGTCTGGGAGTATTTGCTGCTTTGGTGCCCACTGGACAGCATGGAGACGGACCAACTGGTCACCATGGCTTACCTGTCTGTCGTAGGTCAGGGTCCCTGGGAAAAAGACTCTGAGATCTGTGCCCAGGAGGTGTATGTGTATGTTGGGGGGTTACTGGGGACTGAACCCAAGGGTGGTCTACCTCTGAGCTAAACCCCTGGCCCAATCTTATTTTTTATTTTGAAACAGAGTCTTGCTAAATTGCCGAGGGCCTCCCTAAATTGCTGAGGCTGGCCTCGGACCTGCAATCCTCCTGTCTCAGCCTCCAGAGTACTGGGATAAAAGGCATGCACCACCACTCCTGGCTTTGCACAGGAGATTTATCAGATGTTGCTTTATGAACCGTCTGTGAAAAGGAGTGTGGGGTGCAGGGGAAGGACCTCATGTGACCTCACAGGGCTCTCTCACGCCAGGATGGCTCTTCCAAATTATCCCTCCTTGAGGCAAGGGGGATCAGACTTTTAAACTCTCCCATGGGCTGGTCGTTTTTCTACAGGATGGCTGAGGTTGGGGATGAGGGCCAAGGAGAGTGACTCGGCTGAGAGCCACTGACCACCAGGAGCTAGAGGAAGGAGCGTGTGGGTTCGAGGGGAGCAGGCAGTGGACACAGCGCTCACTGCAGCAATCCTTCGCTTCTTGTCCCCACATCCTCAGGCATTCTCTCCACACAAAGAAGTTTATTCTGGAGACTGAGGATAGGTGGTAATCATGTCTTCAGAGATGTTGCAAGCTACATCCAGTCCTTTCCCCACCTGATAAATTTTGTGGTGGGGATGGGGGCAAGCACAGGAAGGGGAGTCATCCCCAGGCTCCTGCTGAGCTTGGGTGCAGCAACACAGACGCACATCTAATCCCAAAGCACCACATTTGGAACATTTGATTTGCATCCCTGGGATTTCTTTTTTTTTTTTTGAGGTACTGGGGATTGAACCCCAGGGAATTCTACCTCCAAGCTCCATCCCCAGTCCTATTTTTTATTCTTTATTTTGAAACAGGGTCTCACTAAGTTGCAGAGGGCCTCACTAAGTAGCTGAGGCTGGCCGCAAACCCAGGTCCTCCTGTCTCAGCCTCCCAAGTACCAGGATTACAAGCGTGTGCCACCACGCCTGGCTTAAATAATAAAAAATATTTTCCCCTTTGTGAAGGGGGAAAAAAGGAGCCAGAAAATAGTCTAAAAGCGCATTACCAGGAAATTGTTTCTACTGTGTTTATGACTGTTCTTAATGTTTTATGAATATGCTAAAAAAAATGCCGGGGCATATTTCCTTGGGCATTCTAGTTAATTACTTATTCTGAGTGCTTCTACTCCGTTCCTTGCAAAATGTGTTGTGCATTAATTCTGATTATGTACAAAAACCCACCTGCAAGGAAAAACTCTGAATCAGTAATGCTGATAAAATGAGCAGCCCTCCTGGGGCTCCACTGAGAAGGAGGATACTGGACAGAATTAGAATCTTGTAGCTAAGGCTATTCATAATGTCATTAACATAAAGGCAATTAAATGAGTTTTTAACCTACAACCCTTTATTGTTATTAATGAACATTAGAAAAACACAGGAGATAAAATTGGTAATTATCTCTGCACCAAGCTATGCAATAATGTGTTTAAATATAAAAACAAAACAAATGATTATTGTTAGTATTTTCAGTAGCAGAAACCCCAGGAGCAGCTCCGTCATATTTAATCACATGGCCCACACCAAGAGGGTTAATTAAAAGAGGGCTTTACCTTCTATGTGCCTGGTTGTTCAGTTTAATATGGAATCAACAGACGTAAATGGAAATTTGCAAAATGTCCCGAGCAGTTGTTTCTGCCTGCGGGTTAACCACCTTTACAGAAACACAGTCTGATTTCTTCTCCTCCAGGACAATGGTCTATGACTCCATAACCAAGTTTTTCCTTTCTGAGAAAAATTGCCACACATATGCTTTCAAAGCCCATTCTGAGAACAACTGTATAAATCCAGGCTCATCGCCTAAGCTTGCTGTTCAGTAAAAATAATTTAAGCATTTGGAAAACACATGTAGATTTAAAAAGTAATGGCGAATGCAGTCTGTATACTCCAGTTTAATTTTTTCTTTCTTTATGCAAACGGTAACAGCCTATAAATAAGCCCTGTTAGGCAGAGCTTGTTTATGAGGACATAACAGTTAATGGATGGTGAAATGCCTGGCATCTAATAATAGTTTTCTACTAATTAATTCTGTTTGTATATCTTACAATTGAAAATGTGAATATCACATCCATTGTAATTTGTTCCGAACTGGTTTTGTTTCCAAAGCCCATTGTTAAGTGATGTACACTTCAAATTTGTCTTTGCAGCGAGTTCAGGGCAAACAATACTGTACAAGCGTGACCCTTGGAAACAGTTTGAACAACTGCCATGGGGTAAAGCTCGCGCTCTTTGTGTTCACTTGATTTTTCTCATACAACCAAATATACAAGAGAAATCACTCTTCCCCCCTCTTTTTTAAAGAACATTTTATAAAATAAAATAACTATAGCAACAACACATTTGTATATTACTTTACAACCATCGCCATTTTGATAACTTTGGGAGACACTGAGATAAAAATTATGATAATCACATTTACTTTCACAGACCAACTCTATCTTTTCATTTTGTTACATACAGACTTTCCCTACCTACTTGCACACCCCTTACGGGATGGGAAATTTAGCCAAGCATCAGGATTAGAATTTAGATATGGGAAATAGGGGAAGCAGTTTTCTTCTCTTGGATGTTGATTACACCATACGAAAGTGCTGGGACTCAGAATTTAAGACCAGGAATGAACCCATGTGGTCAGCTACCTGGCAGATCATTAGAGAGAGCCCCAATCAAGTTACCCAGGAACAGGACCCGGGCATGGTGGCGCACGCCTGTAATCCCAGTACTTGGGAGGCTGAGACAGGAGGAGCACAGGTTCGAGGACATCCTCAGCAAGTAGTGAGACTCATCAACTTAGCAAGACCCTGTTTCAAAATAAAAATAAAATTGGGCTGGGGGTATAGCTCAGAGGTAGAATGCCCCGTTCAATCCCCAGGGACCACCAAAAAAAAAAAAAGAAAATTATGCAGGAATGGTGTTGGAGGTGCAAGGTGAGCCCCTTGAGCTGCATTTTAGAAGGAGGGAGAGAGCAGTGGGACGGTGCAGTGAGGCAGAGCAGCAGCCACTCCTGTAATGTGCCCTGTCCATCCCTTCCATGCCCGCTCTGTGCACTGTTCTCCCACACAGACCGGTAGAGAGCAACACTGCAGACCTGGAGCACACACGGCAGACCCAGGGCCAGGGTCAGGTAAGTCCACAGCTGCTGGGCCTGTACCTTCTAAGCACCAGATGTTCCTTCTCATAAAAGGCCAAGTACTTCTTTGTCTGTGGTGGTCCTTGGGCCACTGCCTTGAGCTGGGATGGAGTCACAGTACTTCAGGCCTCCCTATGATCCAGGAAAATCAAGCTTGCAAGGTTTCGATAGTGGGCAGAGGCCTTGGCAGGATGGGGCTCTGTTTCTGCAATATTCATGAGCTGGAACCATATTTACAGACTTTAGAGCAAGAAGTAAGTAACTTTCTGCTATGAACTGAGAAAGATTTCTTCCAGCACACAGAGCTTTGGGGTGGGGGCCAGGGGAAAAGTATTCATCAAAGCCATTTGTATTTTCAAGTTCCATTATTCCTGATCCCTCAGAACATGCTGCCCGGCTGGTGGCTCTGCCATGTGGCAGACGCAAGCTCAAGGTCAACCTCCGGCTGTTAGCCAGACAATCAGAACCACGGCATACTAAACTTCCCCCTTTCTTGTCACCCTCCCTGGCTATTAACCACCCCTAGGGCGCCCTCAGGGGCCGCAAATTTTTCTCCTGGCGCCTCCTCTGACTTGTGAAAATTCTAGGGGCCTGTGAGGTGAATGATGAGCAAGTACGGGGCCATATGCAAGGCCTTTGATGAGCTGACATCAGACAGCTGAGGGAGGAGGGATGGTGGCCGGGCGGCTGCTATACTGTGGACCCTTTGATTTGGTTCATTCTGGCTGCCCTGCATGGCTGCTGCCAGTGGGCCAGCCTGAGAGAAGTTGGCCAAACAGCAGAACAATGGCGCAGCCTTTCACAGCTGGAAAATCATTTTTTAAAGACCTCCAGGAGGCACCAGTTGGTCCTGTCAGCTGATATTTAATCTGGGGGATATGGAGCAGCTGATGATAAAATAGGACTCTCTGGGCCCTCCCCAGCTGCAGGCAGGCTGGGGGACTGCATGTCCTCTCACCTTCCTGTCTGCACCCCAGAAAAAAGCTGGGGATACCTCTGTGCCAACTCCTCTTATGCAAAGAGAGTCTGGGCTCCTCTAGCTGCCCACATGTTTTCAGAAAGCTCTCTGAAGGATGGACAATAAATATAAGACGGATTCCTGCAGGAAAGAATGGTGTCAATTTCACATTCCAGATACTCAGGGAGATTGGAAAATTCTTTGCAAAGGGTCCTGTTTGGACAATTCTGATGGACTGTTTATATATGCTCATAAGAATGACATGCAATCACTTAAAAGTAACAGTCGCTTTTTAAAAGTTACTACTTAAAAATGGTTTGCCTGGAATCTGCAATTTGGTCTCAGTTAAATGGTTACAATTAAGAGTGGTGAGTGTTATATTTAGAGTGACCACACAGTTTGTCATCCAAACTATTATAATTTTTAGAGTGAAAGGGAGATATTAATAATTAACTTGGAAAATGGGCATAACCTGGCACTGTCTTAGGTAAACTGGAATTTCTGAGTCTTCCTATTGTTTTCAAAGCATCCTTATAGTTCTGTTTTCAGAGTAAAGACTGCAAAATCGATACAGCTCTAATCTACTTTGTAAAATGTTCAGGCATAGCCAGGCATGGTGGCACATGCCTGTAATCCCAGTACTTGGAAGGCCAAGACAAGAGGATGGAAGGTTCACCTTCAGTCTCAGCAACTTATAGTGAGGTCTTCAGCAATTTATTGAAACTGTTTCATAATAAAAAAATAAAATAGGGCTGGGAGTGTAGCTCAGAGGTAGAATGCCCCTGGATTCAATCTTCAGTAACACACACACACACACACACACACACACACACACACACACACAGAGTCCAGGTATTAGTCGGATTTTTCAGTGTGTGTGTGTGTGTGTGTGTGTGTGTGTGTTTTACTGGAGAGTGAACCCAAGGGCATTCTACCTCTGAGCTACACCCCCAGTCCTATTTTATTTTCTATTTTGAAACAGGGTCTCATTAAATGTTGCTAAGAGCCTTGCTAAATTGCTGGAGCTGGCCTTGAACCTCTGACCAGGAGTCTCAGCCTCCCAAGTACATGGATTACAAGTGTGTGCCACTGTTCCCTGCTGGATCTTCTCATTCTTCAAAGAAAGGAACATTGCATAAGTCTCAAGCCACACATATGACCACCACAGAGCAAAATAAGGGCAAGCATAAGACTCACATAACCAGGATTTGGAAAGAAGACTGAAATTGGAGTCAGGAAATGCAGTTAAATCCCAGCTCAGCTGCTGCTGCTGTTCCTACTTCTTCTACTACTTCTCTTGCTACTACAAGTAGTAGTGCTATTAGTAGAGTACTATTAGACTACTAGTAAAGGATAGTAGTACTGTTACCAATAATACTACTATTACCCTGCTGTTAATGTTTCACTAAACATGTTTTTTCATTTTGGTCCTTTGAATCTTAATTTAAATTCCTATCACTGAGCCAGGAGTGGTGTGCACACTTGTAATCCCAGTACTTGGGAGGCTGAGACAGGAGAATCGCAGGTTCGAAGCCAGCCTCAGCAACTTGGTGAGGCCCTCAGCAACTTAGTGAGACCCTGTTTCCAAATAAAAAATGAAATAGATCTGGGGGTGTAGCCCAGAGGTAGAAAGCCCCTGGGTTGGGCCGGGCGTGGTGGCGCACGCTTGTAATCCCAGTATTAGGAGGTGGAGACCGGAGGATCTGGGTTTGTGGCCAGCCTCGGCTACTTTGTGAGGCCCTCTGCAACTTCGTGAGACCCAGTTTCAAAATAAAGTATAAAAATTAGGGCCAGGGGTGTAGCGTGGAGGTAAAATGTCCCTGGGTTCAATCCCCGGTACCACACACACAAAAAAAATTCCTATCATGGAACATCAGTCAAGTGTCTGGGAAGAGTAATCTTTCATAGTAATGGTGTTAAAATTTCTATTCAACTAGGCTTTTTCTGTTACAAATGTGTGTGTATGTGTGCCCAGGCCCATGTATATGCATTCACATACATGTGTACATACATACAAGTGAATACATATACACAATTTGATAAATAATTTCTGAGCACTTACCATGTGCCAGTCCCAGTGCTGATTGCTGTCAATAGAAATTAATATGAAAGATTTAAAACCGTACAGTGCAGTGAGAGAGGTAGAGAAATAAACAAATACTATAAAAGAGGTATGAATAGTCTATTTGAGGGACGGATGTATATTTGAGGGATAGGGTACCAGGGAAGACTGTAGTTGATCTGGGTCTTTAAGGATAAACACAAATTAGTTAGGTGAACTAGAAGAGAAAGTAGTCTGTGTTGGGCATGGTGGTGCACACCTGTAATGCCAGCTACTCAGAGGCTGAAGCAGGAAGATCGCAAGTTCAAGGCCAGCCTGGGCAACTTGGCAAGGTCATGTCTCAAAATAAAATAAAAAGGGTTGGGAATGTAACTAAGCAATAGAGTGCTGTGCCTAGCATGTGCAAGGCCCTGGGTTCAATCCCCAGTACCCCAAAACAAACGAACAAACAAACAAAAATAAACCAGGGTAGTCTAGTCAGGGAGGTGTTCACACAAAGATATGAGAGTGTACGGGCTTTTGGAGAACAGTGAGAAGTTGATGTACGTCAGTATACGCAAGCTCACAGCAGTGAGGCATGAAGCAGGCCAGAGCAGGAACCAATGTGAAAGCGTCTTAAACGTCATGTCTGAGAGTCTAAACTTTACTCTGTGGGCATATGAGAGGCTGACTCAAACTGAGCAGTGAGGTGCTGTGGCAAATTGTTATCTAAGGAGTTACTTGGGAAAATTACATAAACAATTATATATATATTACTAAAGCTATATTGTGTACCTCGGGGTTTCTCAAACTTCAACCTATTGACATTTTGGGCCAGATAATCCTTTGTAAGGTTGGGAAAAGGGCTATCTTGTACATCTTGGATGTTTAGCACCCAGTGGCTTCTGTACCCTCAGTTGTGACAACCCGAAACGTCTCTAGACATTGCTGAATGTTGCCAGGCATGGTGGTACACACCTCTAATTCCAGTACTTGGGAGGCTGAGACAGGAGAATCACAGGTTTAAGGCCACCTTCAGCAACTTAATGAGGTCTTCAGCAACTTAGTGAGACCCTGTTTCAAAATAAAAAATAAAATAGGACTGGGGGTGTAGCTCAGAGGTAGAATGTCCCTGGATTCAATCCCCAGTACCAAAAAACAAAACAAAATAAGTCATTGCCAATGTCTCTTAAGGAGAGGGGCAAAGAAAATCGGCTGTACTTGAGAACCATGGGTGTACCTATTGTGGTGGGTGCCTGCAGAGACAAAGTATACAGTGAGTTAGGGGAAAGAAAACAGTTGTGCATGATCTGGGACAGACTGCTCTTCCAGATCACTTTGAAGAACTCCAAAACTGTTTTCTGTCAAGTTACCTATACATCTCAGGTAAACTCAGTCTTTTGGTTATATAATTAGGTAGCTTTATCCTGAATGTGGGTCCGGGGCCACATTAGAACAGAGCAGCTACTCAAAGACCATTGGCAATGGTTTAAATATGGTTACTGTCCCCGAGGAATCCCGAGGCTTGGTCTGCAGGGTGGCGCTATTGGGAGATGGTGGAACCTTTGGGAGTCGGGACCTAGTGGGAGGTCGTTAGGTCGTTTGGATGTGCTCTCAGAAGGTACTGGGGCTCTTAGGTAGTTTTCATGAAAAGCTCAAGTTTGGCCCCACTCTCTCTCTTTCCGCTCCTCGTTGGAGATGTAATCACTTGCTCTCTCATGTACAGCCACCATGGCTATCAGGACCATAAGGTGATGCACCGAGTCTGCACTTTGCTGTTTGAACTGTCAGCCTCCCAAACTGTGAACTAAATAAACCTTTTCCCATTATAAGTTAGGTGCCTCAGGTATTTTGTTATAGTGACACAAAGTGGAGTAATACACTCTCCTTTAGCCAAATGTGTTAGCTAGGTAAAATCTGGTGTATTCTGGCAGCTATCAGAGAAAAGTTGGATGGCATGGGTGAGTTTTACACAGGAAAAATACTATGATTGACTCCATTTTTTAGAAAAATAACTCCAGTGACTGTGAGGCGTATGAAGGGGGATGAGGAGATAAGGGATCAGGCCCAGAGAACCCAATAAGGAGACTGTTCCTATCTAAGACAAAAAGTGACAGAAACTTAACTGGTCAGGCATGGTGGCACACGCTTGTAATCCCAGTATGTGGGAGGCTGGGGCAGGAGGATTGCCGGTTTGTGGCCAGCCTCAGCAACTTAGCAAGGCCCTCAGCAACTTAGTGAGACCTTGTTTCAAAATAAAGATAAAATAGGGCTGGGGAGAAGAAAGAAAGAAAGAAAGAAAGAAAGAAAGAAAGAAAGAAAGAAAGAAAGAAAGAAAGA
>PVJS01062712.1:0-10664 GCA_004027185.1 Glis glis | reverse complement strand
TGTAATCCAAGTACTTTGGGAGGCGGAGACCGGAGGATCTGGGTTCGCGGCCAGCCGCAGCTCTCTCTTTCTCTTTCTCTCTCTCTCTCCCTGTCTTCCCTGTCTCTCTCTCTCTCTCTCTCTCTCTCTCTCTCTCTGTCTCTCTCTCTACCTAGTGAGGCCCTCCGCAACTTCGTGAGACCTGATTTCAAAATAAAGTATAAAAAAATAGGGCCAGGGGTGTAGCGTGGAGGTAGAAGGCCCCTGGGTTCAATCCCCAGTACCGCAAAAAAAAAAAAAAAAAAAAGAACCACACTACATTATTAAGGGCCGTGCAAAAGCCCGTTTCCTTAATACACAGTTCTGGTAAAGTCTGATTTTGAGAAATCTATGTGGAAACTTTTGTATTATAAAAGTCAAGTTGTTTACCTCAAGAGATTATCACTGTCAGGCTAGTCACCTAGACACAGAGAGTAGAGAGAAGATCAAGCATGATATGGCTAATTCTAGAAACCCAGCCTGGGTGAGCTCATCCACCTTCACGTGAGCACCAACAAGAGAGAGAAGATGGATGCTATGACTTAATACACATTCGACATACAGTGTGAGTGAGCATGATTTAATTATTGTTTTACTGCTGGCTAATCATATGAGAAGCACCTTCCTTGGGCCAGGGAGTAGGACTGGGAATGAGATAAAAGCTAGAATAATTATAGAAGAAAAACAGCAGAAAACATGACCAAATACATGCCTCATGAAAATATTGAAAAGAGGTTGAAAGTAGTAATAGTAACAATTGGAGGCAAAAGAATCATTTTGGACATTTAGATTTTTAAAATGTATGGGTACATACATACATATATGTATAACATATGCAATATATGAAACATAAGACATAGGCTATAACATTTAAAACATAACATGAACATAACATGAAATATGTAAGATATAATGAATATAATATATATGTGCTACATCATTTATGAACATTGATATATTATATGTTTATATATGTTTATATTATTTAGTCCAGACAGATGAACACTCACACACAAATACATCACACACACACACACACACACACACACACACACACATATATATAAACTTAATCCCTTAGAGAAACAGAATATATATCTGCAGAATAAACCTATGGGAATAAACCATATTAATCAAAGTAGCTATATTTTTATTCATAAAATAATGACTTATGAATCACCAAACACATGAACCAAATATGAAAGAAAATACCAGGTGAAGAAACACATGTGTGACTAAGCAGAGATAGAAATGGTATATAGAAAAGAACATGTACAAAATAGATTTACTATATTCAGAGGAAAACAAGTACTTGTTGCATTCATTAAAAAAGAGACTGCCATCATATAAAGAAAAATTGTTTATTATGTCAGTCAACATGTACAATAGATCTCTTGAATTTATTCCTCCTAACTGAAGTTTTGCATCCTTTGACCAATATCTCCTCAATACCATCTCCTCAGCCCTGGCTAGCTGACATTCTATTCTCTACTTCTATGAGCTCAACTTTTGTAGATGCAACATATCAGTGAGAGTGTGATATTTGTCTTTCTGTGTTCACAATAATGTACGGTGTTCTTGAAAATTGCTAAAATAGTATATTGTGTCATTACCATAAAAATGGTATGTAAGGCAAAATGTATTTTATCACAATTTAGGCTTTTCACAATGCACACATATTTAAAAATATGTTGCACAAGCCGGGTGTGGTGGCGCACGCTTGTAATCCCAGTACTTGGGAGGTGGAGACCGGAGGATCTGGGTTTGTGGCCAGCCTCAGCTACTTAGTGAGGCCCTTCGCAACTTTGTGAGACAAGGTTTCAAAATAAAGTATAAAAAATAGGGCTGGGGGTGTAGATCGGAGGTAGAGCGCCCCTGGGTTCAATCCCCAGTACCACAAAAAAAAAATATGTTGCATATAATAAATATACACACTTTGTATTTTTTAGTTAAAAATAAAATTTTAAGAAGAAGCAAAAAACAAAAGGGAATTGAAAGAAGAAATACCAAGAAATATTAAATATGGAATAGAAAATAAAATGAGCAGAGACTCTAGCTGATGACTTAGAAGATAAAATTTGAGAAATTGTCCCAGGAGACAAGAAGCACAAAATATACAGAGAAAGATAATAAGAAGAAAGCTTTTTTTATGGAAGAAAGGTCTGGAATCTAAATCTTATTTAACAAGAACCCCAGATGAAGAGAACTGTGACAATAGATGAATGAAACAATACAATAAATATGAGAAAAAGATTATAGCAAAAGAAACATCATATTAAAGACACATGCCGATTAGAATGAAGAATATCTCATATGCTGGGAAGTTTCAGAATTTCAAGGAGAAAGAGAAATTCTTAATCTTCTATAGAGAGGAAAAGTAAAACAAACACACTACACCCCAGTAATCTGGTAAGGGGACTGATTAACATCAGAACATGAAAGCTAAGAAGATAATAAAGAAAGATCTTTAAAATCATTTCCACTCCGTCAACTTAGCAGTGGTGCACAAGGAAAAAAACAAGTCTGGTTTTGAAAATGTTCAAGGGTCTCATAAGAAAAACCAACCCTTGGGGATGGTTTTGGATCCTACTGTGTGCCATTAGGATGTCCCCCTTTTTGGGCCTGAAACATGTCCTCCCTAGGCTGCTGTGAGTATTGGAGGCAGTTGGGTGCCTCTCCACCCACCACCCCAGTACCACCCTGGTTGAAGAGTCACCTTGCTCAAGGTTATGTCCATAGTCTATTCTCTTGTGCCAATTTGGGGCAGTGCTGAAGGGGTAGCCCAGCTCAGGAGCCCCACCATGGGTTCGGTTGAGGCTTTGTTATGGTTGCTTTAAAGCCCAGACTCTTCCTTTGACCAGTCCTGCTTTCTTTTTTAAACACACTCTGTTTTCCCTCATCCCAGGTTGATCCTCAGGAACAAGGTCCAATAAATTTCCTACCAATCTCCTGAATGCAACCAATTTGCACTAAGCACCTACATGACAAAATTTAAGGAAAAAAATCATTCAGGAAAGAAAGAAAATGAGAAGATGATTAAAATATGAATTATTGGTCACTGAAGATGTATGAAGAAAATATAAGTTCAAAAGAAAAGAAAGAAACAGGCACTGTGGCACACATCTGTAAATTCAGTACTTGGAAGGCTGAGACAGGGGATTGTGTGTTTGAGACCAGCCTCAGCAACTTAGCAAAACCCTCAGCAACTTAGTGAGATCCTGTTTCAAAAAAAAAAAAAACACAAAAGGGCTGGGTGCATAGCTCAGAAGTAGAAAGCCCCTGTGTTTAATCCTCTGTACCAAAAATGACCCCCCCAAAAAAGCCCTAAGCCAAACAAACAAAAACACAAATAAAGCCCTAAAACAAACAAACAAAAACACAAGAAAATAAAAGTCATCACATGAAGGCTGTCTGGAACATTCTCCTTTGAGCATTAAGATTTCAATATTATAGGACTGTATTTCCTGTTCCAGCTTCAATGCCAGTACTTAAGTTATGTATTTACATAATTTTAAATATTTACATAATTTTAAAGCTATAAATGTCATTTAATCTGCTTATACTTTTAGAATCAACTCATAGAAAAGCTACAAAACATCTTTAGCTACTTTTCAAATGTTAAATTTATAAACTTTACAATTTTAAAATAATAATATAAACATAAATTTTTGTAGAAGGAAAAGAGGTATATGGTTGGGTTAGTCACTATCTGATTAATCTTTTTTCTTTTTTTCTTTTTGTATTACTGGGGATTGAACTCAGGGGCATGCTGCCTCTGAGCTACACATCCAGCTCTATTTTATTTTATTTTTCATTTTGAAACAGAGTCTCACTAAATTGCTAAGGGCCTCACCAAATTGCTGATGCTGGTGGCAAACCTGCGGTCCTCCTGTCTCAGCCTCTCAAGTACCAGGATTTCAGGAGTGTGCCACCATGCCTGGCTCTGATTAACCTTTTATAGAATGGAATCAAATGATACTCTAACATTAGTCAAAGAAAAAGATTTGAAAAGTTATTTTAAGTTTATAAGGGAAAGTTCTGTTTTGAAGAAACAAAACTCAGAAACCATGAAAAAGAATAAACTAGTTAGAAGAAAAACGGGTATGGGTGTATGGGGAATTATGTACTGTTAATCTCAGACTCGTGTATGCAAATACATTTATAAATATATAAATATATTTAGTGTAGCTAATTCTTTAATTAGTAATGACTTTTTTAAAGTAAAGAGCACCCATGTCAAAAAAAGACTAGGTAAATATATTATCATGAAATAAATGTTAATGCTCACCTAAATCCTTCAATTTAGATAAGATGCCTAACTTCTGAAAGTGCTTTCACATATTGTTGAAGTAAAAAATCATTTATTGATCACTTCTGAGCAAACCATTGTTTTTCCTAGAAACTCATTTATTTTCATCTCTGAGACAGGTAAGGGAAGATGTCTACTCATTCTCTGACAGTTAAGAAGACTACACATAGAGTATGTTGCTTCACCTAAGGTCACATGACAAATACTGGTGGCACTAAAGCTCCCGTTCTCCATCCCCCCAGCCCCAGAATCTTTCTATTACCTCTCTTTCCAGCAACTGTGAAATGAGCGAATGCCAAATAGAATTGGTCCAGAGGAGCCCAAGTGAGAAATGGGTACACGTAGATGGAAGGCGGAAGGGAAATAGGAAATAATGAATTAGTGTTTTCTATCTGACTTTTGTTTCCCAGCTGCCGTGGTAGGTACTTACACAGATTTCTCTTCATGAATCCTCATAACACCACACATAAACTAAATATCATTGTCCTCAGTTTCTCCATAAGGATCAGAGAATCAAACTAGCCAAATTACTTATGGGAGTCCACACAGCTAGAAAATGGAAGAGAATTACTCAGTTCTCAAATTGTGTTTTTTCAATCCTATAGGAGTCTCAGTTTTCACATTATTGAAAATTAGGGCTGAATAATTCCTTATTATCTGGGGGTTGCTCTTGGCATTGTAGAATGTTTACTATCACCCCAGGCCTCTATCAAATAGATACTAGTAGTATTCCTACCCCCTTTAGTGACACCTGGATTCTTCTGGATGCCCCCAATGCAGAGGAGGAAGAGATCAATCAAAGTGGAGAATCACTGCTGGACAGGAATAGATTATCTTCTTGAACTGTGTTTTGGAATATCTCCTCAAATGGACTTACATACCTTGCACTTCAATTCTCTCTAGTTTTCTCTTTGTACCTTTATATTTGTATTGACAATGCTCAGTCTTAACTGAGCCCTGTGATTCTGGAAAGCATGGGGTTAACAAGCTCCCAAGCTCTTTGTGTTGTAGAAAAGTCTTACTGTAAGAAACCACCTGACCCCATATGATTTAGATAACACCACAGATATTCACCTTGTTTACCTCTGACAAAGCCAGATACATTCCCTCCAAATTCTTATTCTCTATCCCATATATGATCAGTTATAATTTTAACATTTAACATCAAACACCATGAATGACATGAATTCATATTTTTTTCCACATAGCTAAAGACACTCAAATGGATAAAGAAGTACCACATCTGAGAGCGAAGGGGTATTGTTACAGTTCTCTGATACAACCTGTTAACTAATCTAAATCTCTTTAGACTCTTTTTTTTTTTTTTGCGGTATCGGGGATTGAACCTAGGGGCATTCTACCTCCGCGCTATACCCCCGGCCCTATTTTTTTATACTTTATTTTGAAACTGGGTCTCACGAAGTTGCGGAGGGCCTCACTAAGTAGAGAGAGAGACAGGGAGAGAGAGAGAGAAAGAGAGAGAGAGAGAGAGAGCGAGCGAGCACTGAGGCTGGCCGTGAACCCGGATCCTCTGGTCTCTGCCTCCCAAAATACTGGGATTACAAGCATGCGCCACCACGCCCAGCTCTCTTTAGAGTCTTGATGGTTTCCTCTGATGAGCAGAAACTTTTTTAGTTTAATGCCATCCCACTTATTAATCTTGTTTTAATTTCTTTAGCTTTGGGGGTCTTATTGAGGAAGTTTCTACCTGTGCCTATATGTTGGAGTGTTAGGCCTATGTCCTCCTCTAGTAATTTCAGTCTCTGGTTTAATTTCCAAGTCTTTGATCCATCTTGAGTTGACTCTTGTGCAGGGTGAGAGGTAGGGATTTAATTCCATTTTTCTACAAATGGATAACCAGATTTTTACCAGCTATTCCTCAGATAGAGGACTAATATCTAGAATATACCAAATACTTAAAAGACAACACTAAGAAAACAAATAACTCAATCAAGAAATGGACAATTGAACTTCCCTTCACTTCACTTGGCCAGTAAATACATGAAAAAATGTTCAACATCATTAGCAATCAAGGAGATGTAAATCAAAAGTACACTGAGATTCCATCTAACCCCAATTAGAATGGCAGTCATGAGGGAGTCAAACAACAAATGCTGGTAAGGATGTGGGGAAATCGGAACTCTTCTACATTTTTGGTGGGATTGCTAATTAGTACAGCCTCTGTGGAGATCAGTGTGGAGATTCCTCAGAACACTGAGAATGGGTCCACCATATGATCCAGCTATAGCACTCCTGGCTATATTTCCAAAGGGATTGAAATCAGAATATTATAGTAATATTATAATTAATATTATAGAATATTATATCCATGTTTATAGCAGCACAATTCATAATAGCCAAAATATGGAACCAACCCAGGTGCCCATCAACAGATGAATGGATTACAAAATTATGGGATACACACACGATGGAATTCTACTCAGCAATGAAGAAGAACAAAAGTATGTCATTTTCAGGAAAATGGATAGACCTGAAGAACATTATGTTAAGTGAGAGTAGCCAGTTACAGAAAGAGAAGGGTTATGTGTTTTCTCTCATATGTGGAAGCTACGGAGTAATGGGGATACAGGGGGAACTTCAGATAATGGAGGAGAAACTCCAGTGGAGTGAGGGAGGTGGCCCAGTGGAGGGTTGGGGGAGGAGGGGGAATTAATGAAGGAAACACTTCCATTGACATTATGTACCTATGTGAGAACACCAATGCCAATCTCAATATCCTGTATGGGGAAGGGGGGAGTGGGAAGGGAGCTGAGGGAAAAGCCCAAGTGCTGTGTGCATGCATGTCACCGTCACTGTGAACCACATTATGGTGTGATACTACAATGTGCCAACAAAAATATAGATTAAAAAAATCTATAAGTGACTAAAGCTGGCAGATAAGGGATAATAGGAATGGTAGAACATATAATCAAATAGGATTAATAGATGTTAAAATTTTAAATCCATTCATCCTTCTGTTATAGGAAATTTGAGTTTTCTCCACCAGATATATATGCAGATTTAAAACAGGCGATTGGTGTGCAGGGTGGGACATTCAGAGAAATAGACCAAGTGATGTGTGGATGTATTTATATATCACTTGAATCTCAATATAATGTATAGTTGCAATACACCAATAAAAGTATAAAAATAAACAAGAGGCTATTGTTAAGCCACATCTCTCCCAGAGATGTGTTTCACATAGTTTTACATATCACTTAATAATATGTATTACGTACTTACATTTAACTGAGACTAAACCTAAAAAAAAATGGATTTTTGACCTCTCTTCCAATACTGGTAAGGTCCATTCCACAATTGAGCAAGAACACAATCTGCTAGGCTCTTGCTTTTTCAGAGGGACTAGGTTTTCAAGTTCACCACAGTCTGTTGGATTATCCCTGGCAGTTCAATCCTTTTATATTACCTGTCAAAGGTCTACTGGCATCGGAATCTGCAAACTTTGGTTTAGGAGTGCTAAGATTCTTTTATCCTATGCCAGATTCACAAATCTGCAATTTCTTTCCTTGTGCATTTCATCTACATAAGTTAAGATGCACACATACTGAGAATGGATAGATTCTTTTTCAGAGATATATATTCAAAGAGGGGCCCAACCCTGGGAAATAACCTGGTAAAAGAGGACCATGAAAAATAATGGTTGAGTTCCTAGCATCCTAGGTGGTTAGAGTAACAATAATAATTGTGAAAAGATTAATCACCTATGAGGTAACCTCAAAATTCAGGCTCATCAAGATTGTGCACATTCAACAATTTGGAAGAAAATAAAGGTTCTTCAGTTTCTTTTCCCCTCCAAACAAAGATGAAAATATATTAAAATATTCTTTTTAAAAAATGATATCCTGTTTTAAATTTTGCATATTCTATTTTTCTTAAGAAAGCTGACTAGAAATATTCGATAATGTTTTGAAATTATAATAAGATAGTAATGGCATAAAACACAAGTACTGTAAAATTGCCTTAGGCATTATATTTTTAGAAATTAGCATTTTAGAGTACATTTTGAGTTTATGACCAAATGCTAATGCATAAGAGCATTTTGATTTAAATTTAAAAAGTGAAATATATACATACACACATATATCAATCACACATACTTTCCTCCCTTGGTGTTTCTGGAAGAACGGCTCTAGGATCTCTTCCTCCATAGATACAGCATCCCTGAATGCACAAGCCCCTTATAGAAAATGGGGTACTGCTTGCTTATAACCCCCATAAGTACTTTAAATAATCTCTAATGACTTATAATACCTAACACAATGTAAGTGATATATAAATAGTTGTTTTACTGCATTGTTTAGGAAACAATGACAAGAAGTCTGTACATGCTTAGTATAAAACAAACATTTTTTCAAGTATTTTTCATTCACAGAGTTTTGAATCAAATGTGGAACCCAAAGAAAATGGAGGGCTGACTGTATCTGTCCATATCTGTCTCTGTCTTTACCCATCTAATTTGAGTTATTGTTAAAAGAATATTATTGAGATTCATGTGCCTGGCTTTAAAAATATTAGCTTTATTTTTTTAGCTTTCTGACCTATGGTCAACTTTATGATTATCCCCTGAAAATAAAATAAGTAGAATAAATAAAGCCATCACCAAGCCTAAACCCTTTTTATGATTCCTCCTTTATTGTTTTTCCATCAACTTCATTGTTTCCCCCCTTTCTTCCTAAACATCTTATTTTAACCCTTGAGCTTTATATTTTTAGGAAATTCAGCCTTGTAAACACTTAATGAGACCAAACAATAGACTGTCAAATAGGTGATCTCTAGTCCCTTCATGTTATACTATGCAAATAAAGCAATATAAAACTTATCAAGAAAGAAGGCTTTTACATATTTCAGAAATACAATATTCAGGGTTATAACAATAACTATTAATTAGTGATTATACAAAATCCTTGGTTTAAGAGCTTGATGAGAAAGAACACATCGGATGCAGTTCTATTTTTAGAGACCTTTTCCATCCATTCTAATTTGTGCCTAGAGTTTCCCCTTGGGACTAGAGTCCTTGCCTTGGATGCCAAGAAAGCCATCTTGTAGAAAATCAGTCACTGTAAAGCACTCGCACAGAATGGAAAAATATTCCCTTACTACTTTACCACAAGATGCTGTCTGTGGAAATTATCAGTAATTCTAAGCATTCACACAGTCACTGTTCAAAGTGACATTATCAGAGACATGGCATTGACAAGAAGAATTGCAAAACAGCAAGGAAGATAAAGCAATTTGCGAAAGTACAGTAGGCCATCACAATAATGCCAAAACAGCTTTAGGTGATGGAAATTATATGTATGTTCATGTCTTTTGTACTAGGGGACAAAGTTTAAGTACATGGGTTATGTCAGGAGTTGACCTGACCTGTGCTTTGAAGCATCTAAATTATATGAAAAATAGAAATTAGAAGCCTTGAGTTGAAATCAGTATGTAATATTTCTTCCAAGGACATTCATTTGTTTATTTGGAGTCTTTTGCCTGCATATATTTAAATATAATCACTAAAATTTTATATAATTAAAAGGAAACACCAAATGTATGAGTGAATGATTCATAAAATGTGTGAGTTTAGCTACAAAACACATTTTGTTAGAAAATATAAATATTTTATGTGCCTAGAATTGATATTAACTTAATAGATTTTGGAGCCCAGTCAATGATCTATAGCTGTGTTTACTCTCTTTCATGTGTACAAGCATATGAATTTTTAGAATTATGACATAGCTAGCTAAGAGAAAAAATATTTAAGAAAGTACAATCAAAGGAGAGATAGATCTAGACACCAGCAGATGCTAAGAACAAATGGTAAAATGGAACATCAGTTCTAAATTATCTTTAACAAAATAGAATCTTTCCCTGTAACCAAGAGGAAATTAAATCAATTCAGGCAAACACTCATTTTTATAAACAAAAATAAGAAAAAATTATTGTTATCTCTGGTGGTGGTATGTAATGTGAAAGAAGTAAACTAGGATAAGGAGAGAAAATGACTTGCAGGGGGAACAGGGTTAGCTTTCTTTGGATAGGGCAGTCAGTCCAGAAAAAAGACAGAATGCTAACTGACCACTAACTCCACTTCCTGCTCTTGCTTCTCCTCATGGGTGTGCAGCTGAACTGAGTCTCAGACAAAAGAGTGTGGTCAGAAGTAATGTGTACCATGTTGAGGCTAACCCATAAAAATTTGTATGTGAGATTCATCTTTTCCCATGCCAGTATACTAGAATGGATATGCCTTCCCTGCCCCAAGATATATTTGCAATGATCTGTTGAGGCCATAAAATGAAAAAAAAAGATTGACTTTTTTTTTTTTTTGCGG
>PVJS01062711.1:0-10664 GCA_004027185.1 Glis glis | reverse complement strand
ACCAGGTCTCACGAAGTTGTGGAGGGCCTCACTAAGTAAAGAGAGAGAGAGAGAGAGAGAGAGAGAGAGAGAAACAGAGAGAGAGAGAGCTGAGGCTGGCCGCGAACCCGGATCCTCCGGTCTCCGCCTCCCAAAGTACTGGGATTACAAGCGTGCGCCACCATGCCCGGCTCTAGAGGCTATTTTCCCTGTGTATTGAGTTGCCTTTTTGTTTTTGTTTTTCATTTAGAAAAAATGTTTTATTTCATCTTGACTTTATTTGTATTCAATTAAGAAGGTGTTTGTCATTTTATTTTCTCTCAAGGACTCTTTTTGGTCTGGAAAATCCAAATTGAAGCAAATATTTCATTTTTACATTATAAAGACTATTACCATGACTTTAATGCTTAAAACAGCCTTGATGTGAAAAGCTAAGAAGTTTCAAAGGCTTTTAGTGACCCTTTGTGGCAAAAGGTGGAACTACAGTATTTTGGGGAAAGTTTTCTGAAATGGTTATGTGTGCGATATAACAAATAACAATCAAGAAATGGATATTGTACACATATGTATACATATCTATATATGACATGTAAGTTACAAAAAGGTTAGAAATTACAAAATGTTTCATTAACATTCTAAATGGCTATATCACTAAACAGCTATATCAAAGTATTTGGCCGGGCATGGTGGCCTCGCTTGTAATACCAGTACTTTGGGAGGCGGAGACAGGAGGATCAGGGTTCGCGGCCAGCCTTAGCTCTCTCTCTCTCTCTCTCTCTCTCTCTCTCTCTCTACCTACTTAGTGAGGCCCTCCGCAACTTTGTGAGACCTGGTTTCAAAATAAAGTATAAAAAATAGGGCCGGGGTGTAGCGCAGAGGTAGAACGCCCCTGGGTTCAATTCCTGGTACCACAAAAAAAATAAGTATTTGGTTTCACAAATAAATAATTTAAATTTCTGTGAAAAGTACATGGCTGCTGTCTTTGATACCGAATTGATATATTTGAAGTATATTATTTTTGAAAATTTATATCTCTCTCACTATTTTAGCTGTTCGTAGGTTTAAAAATATACAATCATGAAATTAGCCATTATGCTTATTCCTGGGCATTTCAATCAAGCAAACATCACCCCAGTAGCAATGGGGAGATGGAACACCCTAATGCACAGGATGTACATACACAAACTTATCAAAATCAACTACTATGCTGAGCACGAGAAGCAGGGAGGGGGGGTAATGGGGATGGGAATTGGGGGAGGGCTAAATGACCGATGTGTACATGTATACTTCTACCACCCTGAAACTCATCAAGATGTATGATTACAATGCACCAATAAAATAAAAAGACTAAAGCTAGTAAGTGCTGGTGAGGATATGGGGAAAGGGGAGCCCTTACACACTGTTGGTGCAAGGGTAAATTAGTACAGCCCTGGTGGAAATCAATACGGAAATTCCTCAAAAAAATTAAATCTTCCATAGGACCATACATCCCACTCCTGAGTATATATCCAAAGGAAATGAAGGCTGTGTGTCAAAGAGATATACACACGTCTGTGCTCATTGCAGCACTATTCACAACGGCCAGGGAAACGGAAACAACCGAGTGCCAATCAACTGATGCACGGAAAAAGAAATTGTGATACATTCACACAATGGAATACTACTTAGCCATAAAATAGTTAAATCCTGTCCTTTGTGACAACATGCCTGGAACAGGAGATGATTCTATGGAGTGAAGTAAGGCAGGCATAGAGATGAGCACTGAGAAGCTCAGGCATCTGTGCAGTCTAAGAAAGTGGATCTCAGAGCAGTTGAGCCAACACTGGTGGTGACAAGGGGCGGGGGAGAGTGGGAGGGATGGATAGAGAAAGGCTGGTCAATGGGTACTAGTTACAGTTAAAGAGGAGCAAGAAGTTCTGGTGTGCTACTGCTTAGCAGGGTGACGATGGCTAATAATGTGCTAAAAGCTAGAGGAAAGGATTTAGAAAGCTTTCACCATGAAGACGTGACAAACGTTTGAGAAGAGACCTGATTTAAACATTATACAACCTATACAAGTATCGAACTATCGCTACCCCATTCATATGTATAATTTTTACACCTTCATGTATCCATTTTTAAACACATTTAATTTTAAAAAGAAAGAAAAGACCACTGATTGCGACAACAAATTTTTGAGGAAAATTATTAGTGGTTGAATTTTTTTTGTATTTTCCACCCTATTCTTCTCTTATTGTGGAAAATGATAATTTAAAATAGTGATAAAATACACATAAAATCTACCATCTTGCCCAGTTTAAGTCTGTTATTCAGTGACATTAAATATATTCACATTGTCTTGCCATCATCACCGCCACTCAGCTCCAAAACTTTTTCTGTTTTTCAAAAGGAAAACTCTTTACCCACAAAATAACAGCATTCCCTTTCTACCTCGCCCCACCAAAAACCTTTCTACTTTTTCTGTCCCTGACTTGACTGCTCATAGAAATGGTGTCATACACTCATTGTCTGTTTGTGTCTGGTTATTTCTCTCAGCATAATATCTATACTCTACTTCAACATTACAAAAATTAAATTAATTTGTAAATCCTGAAAATAGTAAAATCTGAAAATAGTACAGACCTTTTTAAGATGTGTAATAATAAACTAATTGTATACCATCTATAGTCATAACTCAATATCATGTTTTATAGTCGATTATTAGTTGAGTTTTCAAGACCCAAGTATATGTTTAATTGAAGATGCGATTTCATCTATGCAGTTTATATGTTCTTAATTAAGTAGATTCTTAACCAGTAAATGAACTGGTAAGAACCAGAAAGCTCCTAACCAGTGTATGAGCAGTATGTCACCTGAGTTTAAATCTTTCTAAGTACAATTATTGGTTTCAGAAAGTGATTTTGTGATAGGATAGATATTAAAACAAAAGCCACTTTATTATAATTGCAGATTATAATGGTAAAGGAATTTTTTTAAATTAACATTTTCCCATGTGAATTGAGTTGAATCTTTAGTTTTCGATCCATATAATAAGAAGCATGTTGATCATGTCATTTCTAAAGACTACATTTGCATATTATTTTTAAATCCCTCTATGCACTGTGGCCTGCAGATGTGCTCATGCAGCCGAGACACTTCCCTCCTGTGTGTTTGGCAGAGAAGGGGCAGGAGCTATGCACCGTCTCATCCTTACAGGGAAAGATGGTAAGCCAAACGATGGAGAGAAGGATACAGGAAGAACCGGAGGATTGTTACCTTCTTGGCACCTCTGCACTTCAGAAACCACTGTCCCAGTGAAGTCTGTTAAAGGGGGAGCTTTACTGAATCTGCATCATTGCGTACATCACCTTCTTACCCTCTTACATACTCAATTGTTCCTGGTTAAGGGAGGCAGGCATTTTACTTGCAGATGAACTGCAAACAAATCTTAATATTGATGTGTCATTCACAGAACTGGTTTGAAATGTAGTATCAAATTCAGATTCTGGAACTTGCCTCAGCTCCTGAGAAGGCAGCGCACGGAGAGCTGGGAAGGGTAGTTACCGGTGCCCAAGATAACATTGATGAGCATCTAAGTTCTCTGTTGGCTCTCAGAGTTCACTCAAAACAAAGAATAGAGTAAAAGCTCTTTTTCTGCCATTAAGGTTTTTTTCTCTCCTTTTAAAGAATTTGCTCATGGGAGAGTGTACCATACCAAGACAGCCACATACTATAAGTTTATGAGCAAGTCGATTCCATTAATAGATATTGTAAAGTTATGTTCTTGTCAACATTTTTTTTGGGGGGGAGAAAAGTTGTAGAAACCAAGAAAAGTAAGGAGAAGAGAAAGGTCAGGAAATAGTGATTAAAAGTCTTTGTACCAGTAGGGAGATAAGAAAAAATACAAAAAGTCCATAATGACCCACAATAATTTTAGAATGTAACACATTATCATGAAAGGTAAAGTGTGATAAGGTCACAAAGAAGAAAAAAGCCATGTTGAGTTAGGCTACTTAGGAGATATTTTGTGAATTAGAATCTTTTGAGGGTGGGTGGGTAGGGCATCTTTTGAGGGTGGGTGGGTAGGGCAATTGGTTGGTTTTGAGTAGTTTGGGAAAAATCATTAGTTGAAAAAGGATTGAAATGGATTGTGGGCATTTCCAGAGAGGAATGACATGAGGATGTACGTGGAATAGATTTGACATGGTCTGTACATGGAATTGGTTTGATATACAGTGAGATAGCAAGTTTACCCTGGTGTTCTGAGTATTTTCTATGGAGCAAGGCAAGGTACGGGGGAGGGCTCAACTGGACCTCAATGTAGAACAGCAATATGAGGAATTTGTACTTAGTCCAGAAGAAAAGAGAGCACCCACTGAAATGAGAGCGCTGATATAATTTGACTTAATCACATTAATGGGTAAAATACACCAGAGTAAAGAAGGATACAGCATAGGGGAAGTTATTTGGAGGTCACTGCACCATTGCAGCTAATGGTTACAAGGATCTGACATTGGGAATTTGCAATATGAATAGAAATAATGTAATAGAGGTAGGAGATATTTTAGAGATTTCAAGCATTGGCCACTGGGGAGAAAGAGGAAGGAAATTACACTGCGGGGAAGTACAGAAGTCTAGGAGAAGGTGGTGAATTTAATTTTGCATGAATTTGATGTGCTATCATAAGTAGGAAGTGTCCACATTGTACCTTCAGGACTTAAATGGGTGAGTGAACAAACAAATGAAGGTTTGCTTAGAAAACATGAGGACATTTGCACCCAGAGATGCATGTGCATTTTTTGGAGATGTCATTTAGAAAAAGGTGCTGATAATCCAGAACATGTTCGTAATAGAACAGAATGATGAGAAGTAAAATTCTTGTTGTATATGACGAGTCTGGTGATGCATTTTCCAGAGAAGCAAAGTCCTGTGATGTAAGCATAGTTACAGTCTATAAATATTTTAACTGACACAATGTAAACACTACACTTTACCTATTTCAAAATGACACAGCCATATAATCTACATAAAGCCCAAATTCAAAGTTCTCCAGTTGTCCCAATCTTATTTCTTTATAGATTTCTTTCCCCCCTATTTTCCCTCCCTAGGATTTGGAAGTTAAGATTTAATCCAATATTTACACAAGAAAGCCAATTTCTAGTAATTAGACATACATGTAACTCAAAAAAAGTGTGACTTGGCTGTTAGGAAAGCTTACAGGATCTCTGACTCTCTTCATAGAGACGAGAAAAGCAATCACCCTGCTCTTTGCTGCACCGGAATGGTGCATGCAGTTAGAGGGCTCATTTAGAGCCATCTCTGGCAACCTGGAGTGTGTTCAGAATAAAGGGACCGGGGCAACATGGGTTGCAGAACCCTCGAGGGACACATGATGATTCTGGAAATCCTGAAACTGCCAACGCAAAGGCAGGGGGAGTGGACATAACTGTGGTCTTTAAATATTAGAATGAATGCTGTTAGGGGTTGAATTGTGCCCTCCGCCACCCAAGAAAGATGTGATAAAGTCCTAGCCTCCATTAGCTCAGAAGGTGACCTTGTTTGGAAATGGGGTCATTACAGATGTAATGTTTAAAGATGAAGTCATACTGCACTAGGGTGAGCCTCTAATCCAGAATGATTGTTATTCTTGTAAAATGGCTATGCGAAGATTGGGACACAGGAGAACATCCTGTGACAAGGAAGGCAGAGACTGGTGTTACGCAGCTGCAAGGCTGCCAGGTTCACCAATGATACCAGCAAACCCCGAGAAGCTGGCAAGAGGCAAAGAGGGATTTCCCTACAAGTTTTGGAGGGAGTGCCGCCCGGCTGGTACCTTACTTTCAGACTTCTAGTCGCTAGAACGTGAGGCAATACGTTTGTCTTAAGACAACAGTTTCTGACACTTTTTTTTTTACATTAGCTCTAGGAAATTAATACAGGAATGAGGTAAAGAAAACATAAGTAAAGTTAATTCCTTGGGTTCTAAGAAAGAATTAAGAACCAGTCATCAGAAACTAAAAGGGAAGCAGATTTGAACTCAGCCTGAACAAGAGCTTGCTAGTGTTAAAGCTGCTACAACATGAACTCAGGGCTCCAGTATGTGCTGACTTCTCTATTATAAACATTCAGGCCAGATGGATCAGAGAGATTGCGGAGGTGAGTATTCATGCATCCAGTGGCAGGCTAGACCGAATGATGGCCAATGAGAACATTCTATGGTCCTGTTCTAGACTCCTATACATAGAGGTGGTAGTTTCTATTTTCTGCTTCATTCAAGAGTCTATAACATGACAAAGCACAATGGATGAGATTTAAGTGCAAAGCTTGGTGCAGTGGCGCAGCCTGTAATCCCAGTATATGGGAGGCTGAGACAGGAAGATCGCAGGTTGGAGACCAACGCTTGCTAACTTAGCAAGATCCTGTTTCAAAAATAAAAAATAAACTGAGCACAGTGGCATGTGCCTGTAATCCCAGTACTTGGGAGGCTGAGATAGGAGGACAGCAGGTTCGAGGGCAGCCTCAGTAACTTAGCAATGTCCCTCAGCAACTTAGCGAGACCTTATTTTAAAAAAATGGGGCTGGGGGTGTAGCTTGGAGGTAGAACAATGTTCAATTGAACGATGGGTTCAATTCCCAGTACAAAAAATAAAAATAAAAAATAGGCTAGATGTGGTGGCACACACCTATAATCCCAGTACTTGGGAAGCTGGAACTAGAGGGTTGCAGATTCCAGGCCAACCTCAGCAATTTAGGGAGATGCTCAACAACTTAGCAAGACCCTGTTTCAAAATAAAAAACAAAAAGGGCTGGGGGTGTAGCTCAGAGGTTGAATGTTTCTGGGTTTGATCCCAAGTACCAAAAAATAAAATGATAGCCAGGCGTGGTGGTGCACACTTATAATCCCAGTACTTGGGAGGCTGAGACAGGAGGATACGGGGTTGCGGCCAGCCTCAGCTACTTAGTGAGGCCCTCCGCAACTTAGTGAGACCTGGTTTCAAAATAAAGAATAAGAAATAGGGCTGGGGGTGTAGCTCAGAGGTAGAATGCCCCTGGGTTCAATCCCCAGTACCGCAAAAAAAATAAATAAATAAAATAAAATGATAAACTAAACTAAACTGAACTAAACTATAAGTAGGGCTTGGGATACATCTCAGTGGTAGAATGACCCTGGGTTCAAAAACCAGTATCACTGTCTCTAATACACACATACACACCACACACACACACACACACACACACACACACACACACACATACATTTAAATGCAAGGTCTAGTACTTACTAGCTATTTTTTCTTAGGTAGGTTGACCTCTCTATACTTGTTTAAAAGGATATTAATAGTATTCACTTCATACTGTTATTGCCATTTGTATTGGACAGGGTTCTCTAGATTAACAGAATACACAGAATGAGTATATTTGAAAAAAGGGATTTATCAGATGGGCTTACAGTTTGAAGCAATGTAGTCCCAAGTTCTGACTGCACGTGGAGAGTCAGAGGAACCAGTAGCTGGTCAAGCGGTCTAAGAGCTGGAGTATTAGGATCGGAGCAACCACTAATTCAGTCCCAGTCTAAGACGTGAAGATCAGGAAGCTCTTCGGAGAAACGATGGTGAAGTTTCAGTTCCAAGAGCTGGAGGCCGAGAAGATCAAGAAGCTCTTCAGAGAAAGGCGAAGCCGGCGGCCGATGATCTCAGGCGAGAGCAGATGCGTTTTCCTCGGAAAGAGTCGCACGCACTCTATGCGGCTTCTCCCTCTTTTATCTAAGTCTGCACCTATCAGAATCCTGCTGCCTACATTCAGGGCAGGGCTTTCTGTTTAATCTGCTGTTACACACCCAAAATCACATAATCTTGGGTGTGTCATGATCAGGTCAAGTTGACAACCTAGACTGACTATCACACAATTAAACTAGATAATAATTTAAGGGGCTCAGAGCCGGGCATGGCATACAGTAAGTACTGATGAAGTGTTTACTGAGCAGATACTTCCTTTGATATTCGTTAAATACAATGTGCTAACTCTGTCTTCCCAACACTGCTGTTCCTCATCTCCAAAATATGGGAAGTTAAAAGTTAGACAAGAATTCATTACATGTTTAAGTCCTTTTCTAGATCTAAGCTTCCACCATTTGGGCCATATGTGGACCAAGTAGTAGAAATATGATCTCTTTGCCAGTTTTCTTTCACTAACTGTGATAATGTGTTTGTCAATTGCTAGTGTGTGTGTGTGTGTGTGTGTGTGTGTGTGTGTGTGTGTTTCAACTGTTTAAGAAAAATAAATCATTCAACATCATCATTTTCAAATAATAATGACTACAGTCTACCCTAATTGAGGCACACCCTTGCTGGAGTTAGAGGGAGAGGTGAAGTACTCAAAATGAGGTCTTTGAGATTCTAAGAATTTTATTAAATTTATATTAATTAGTAGCTGATGGCCAATTTTAACCTTAGGAGCTAGTAAAAGCATTTCCAGCACATGAAACTTTTAATAAATGGTACATAATTGTCAAAAAGGAATTCTTACACGGTGTCTGAAATTTAACAAAATGTGCTTTTATTTCTGCACTATATAAGGTTACTAATTACTGTATGATTTGGGTGCTTAGGTGACAGCTCTGTCAGCTTAATGATACCCCAGACACAATCACAGTTACTTGCATTGAAGCACACCCATCAATGCATCAGGCAGCCGTGCACACGCGTATGCGATCCCAGAGCCAGTGATGTTGACCCTTTGTATACACCAGACAGGTGGAAGACAGAGAATGGGGGAACCGGCTGTTCCTTCAGTAAAGAACAACTGATTGGGAGAGCATTGCTTTTAAGCTGGGAATGTTCCAGAAGGTAATGGGGAGGCCAGCTGTGGGAGTATTGAAAACTACGTTTGATTTGAGGGTGATATTGAGGCCATTAAATGTAATAGGAAAGAAAGAGGATTGGGTTCCAGAATTCAGGTGTGCTTTGTTACAGCTCCCTCATCTTCATGAAAGAAGGCATCCTGTGTGTAAAAGACCAGCCTTCACCTAGAGCTGAATCCCGCTTGTAACCGCAATCGTGTGCTCATGAATTCCTTGTGTCTCGGTCACCTCGTGTATTAAACGTGGGCAATGTGGTCCCTTGAGATCGTTGCCAGGAATAAACAATGCGAGCAGGTGAACTGTCTGGGTCAGTATTTGGCAATAGGTGGGCTCTTGCTTTTAAAGACAAGACGGTTGGAAGTTCCAAGTGCAGACTTGGGGAGCAGAGACGGGTAAAGGCCGTGAACGAGGGGAACACAACCGTTCTTTGAGTATTGCTCGCTCCTCATTCATCTCAACCCAGGAATTAGCCTTTGAGTTTCTTCTAGATACTGGGAACTGAGGGAATAGAAAGTTAAATCCAAGATTGTTCTTTAACTTCTGAGCTATGCAGTTCAAAAGCAGGTAGATAAAAACCACAGCCAGTATGACTGATTGAAAAATATCCAGTGAGGTAAACAAACTGATTTTTAAGTGTGTATTCAACATTTTTACCCATTTATTGGTTTGGTCCACATACATATATAGAGACTTTACAGATTTTTTTTTTTTTTGTACTGGGGATTGAACCTAGGGGCATTCTGCCTCTGAGTCCCCTGCCCAGATGGTTTCTTATTTAAAATTTTTATTTATTTATTATTTTTTACTTATTTATTTTTCTGGTAATAGAGATTCTACCTCCAAGCCACACCTCCAGCCCTTTTTATTTTTTGTTTTGAAACAGGGTCTCACTAAGTTGCTAAGAGTCTCGCTATATTACTGAAGTTTTCCTTAAACCTGCGATCTTTCTGTCTCAGCCCCTCAAGTACTGGGATTAGAGGCGTGTACCACCACACCTCGCTTATTTATTTATTTTGGTAACAGGGTCTCATTAAGTTGTTGATGAGGGCCTTGCAAAGTTGCTGAGGCTAACCTCGAACCTGTGATCTTCTTGTCTCAGCCTCCCAAGTATTAGGATTACAGGCACGTACCACCATGCCTGGCTTTACAGCAGTATTAATTAGCTACACAGTGCTTCCTCGGTTGGTACATATTTTCTTTGTTTAGTTACTCTTCCTTTTCCTTTTCCAATTAGTGTGTGTGGCAGTGTGGAAAAACCATCACATGAGGACAGTCACCAACTACTTCATCGTCAACCTCTCCCTGGCCGACGTACTTGTGACCATTACCTGCCTTCCGGCCACGCTGGTCGTCGATATCACTGAGACCTGGTTCTTTGGACAGTCCCTCTGTAAAGTGATTCCTTATTTACAGGTAATTCTTCTTTATATGTATTTAGTTCAAGCAAAGAAATTACTGGAAAAAATATTTTCAATCATAGTCATGATCCTCAGGTAAATGAATGGATGAGTTAAAGAAATACACTTGCCTAGTAATTGGCAAACTTAAGGAAGATGACACTTGAGATCTTTTTAGAGAAACAAGTTGTCTGGGTCAAAATAAAATAGGAAAACTGTTAAATTATCATACGGTGGTGCACAAGTAGTTGGCTTCTTTGATTCCCAATTTTCCCATCATCAGACAAATTAATGATTTGACAAATTAATGATTAAGCCTCTTCCAGTCCAAATAATTGAGGACCTCTGTGTGTGTGTGTGTGTTATGGAGACTGAACCAAGAGGCATTCTACCTCTGAAATATACCCCTAGCCTTTCTCTTATTTTCTTTTTTTTTTTTTTGCGGTACC
>PVJS01062710.1:0-10666 GCA_004027185.1 Glis glis | reverse complement strand
CGTGGTGGTGCATGCTTGTAATCCCAGTACTTGGGAGGCTGAGACAGGAGGATCGCAGGTTCGCGGCCAGCCTCAGCTACTTAGTGAGGCCCTCCGCAACTTAGTGAGACCCTGTTTCAAAAATAAAGAATAAGCCGGGTGTGGTGGTGCACGCTTGTAATCCCAGTACTTTGGGAGGCGGAGACCGGAGGATCCGGGTTCGCGGCCAGCCTCAGCTCTCTCTCTGTCTCTCTCTCCTTAGTGAGGCCCTCCGCAACTTCGTGAGACCCGGTTTCAAAATAAAGTATAAAAAATAGGGCCGGGGGTGTAGCACGGAGGTAGAACACCCCTGCGTTCAATCCCCAGTACCGCAAAAAAAAAAAAAAAAGAATAAAAAATAGGGCTGGGGGTAGAGCTCGGAGGTAGAATGCCTCTGGGTTCAATCCCCAGTACTGCAAAAAAGAAATAAATAAATAAATAATAAAGGAAACTTTAAATAAACCTAAAATTCTAGTAATAGGTTAACTTTTTTTTCTTGATGGGGTTCAAACCAGGGGCATCCTACCTCCAAGACACACCCCCAGCCCTATTTTATGTTTTATTTTGAAACCGGGCCTCACTAAGTTACTGAGCCTGGCCTTGGATCTATAACCTTCCTGTCTCGGCCTCCCAAGGAGTGGGATTACAGACATATGCCATCACACTCAGCTAAATTTATCTTATTCTCAAGTATTTTCCCAAACATTTTCAACAAACTTACCTAACAATCCTATATATCCTGAAACAATCTTTCTCATAATTTTATTGCTTTCCAATGTGACGTGTAAGCCTATTCCTCCCTGCACCACTGTACAATAGAGTGTGGACATGTTAACATTTGATATACGAGGTTGTGAGGTCTTTTTATAGGCTTTGAGAATGGAGATTTTATTGTTGTTCTTGTTCATTTTTCTCCCTGAGCCTCAGAGTTTGCATTGTGACTATCACTTGTTTGGCACTCAGTAGATGTTTAGTGAATAATAAATAAAGCATCAGCCGCGTGTAGTGGCGCATGCCTGTAATCCCAGTACTTGGGAGGCTGAGACAGGAGGACCGCAGGTTCGAGGCCAGCCTCAGCAATTTAGTGAGATCCTCTTTCAAAAAAATAAAAAGGGTGAAAGGGTGGGGGTGTTGATAGTAGATGCTTTGGGGAAATGAAATAAACAGAGGCTTAAGGTGAGGAAGTAGAGAGGGGATGAAAGGGAGAAATGATAATAATAGACCATGGGATCTAGAGTGGATAAGAAGTGAGCACGAGACGGGAATGATGAGCAGAGGAGAGGTGGTAGGGTCAAGGAGCGCAGGTTCATTGGGCTGAGGGATTTCCAATGGAGAAGTTCAGCTGGTGGTAGGAGCATGGTAATCTGAGATTAGATTATGGAAGAGATGGTAAAGGCACTGTCCAAAGCAAGACCATAGAAGAGGTGGTTGATGTAAATTGGAGGACAAAGTCATTCGAAGAAAATCAAGAGAATTTAGAGGCTACTGTTTGCATACGCGTCTTATGAGGCAGCTTCTGAGAAAGCTATTCAAACCTTGAATTTTCTGTTCATCCAAATTATCGATCAGGTATGGGCAAGAAATAGAGGCGGGTTTTTACATGCAAAAACGTATAGAACAAACCACCCATATGTTATCAATGAAAGTAACCTGTGCTAGACTGCAGAAAAATAAAATATATAAGCCCAAACAAAACAAAATTGTGTCAAAGAAATGACATTTCCTGAGTATGACCCAAAGGAGTAAAAGAACTTTAAGAAATATTCAGGGAGGATTTATATATTCAGATACTTGGCAAATTTTCCTTCAAATGGCAAAATTTAAATGACACAGGATTATATTTCTTCTTTTCTTTGACACCAACTGCATGACAGTATGAATTCCACAGTAAATTAATCCTTCCAAGTTCATACATAGTTGATTATACAAACTGAAGGCAAATATGCAATATCTATAATTTGAGTATATGGATAATAATTATGGTTGTATTAACAAATGCAATCATAATTCTTAACAGTGTCAAATACCTAAAAGGCTATCAAAGAAGAAAAAAGGGGAAAGGTAAGCAAACTGATTTCTTCATATTTCATAGTAGAAGGTAAATAAATCAATATAAATAGAAAGTTCACATGTATTAGTTCAAGAAGATCTTATATTGGGGCTATTAATAATAATTTTTCCTAGTACTGAAGGTCAAACCCAGGGCTGTGTGCATGCTAGACAAGCGCTCTACCACTGGGCTACATCCCCAGCCCTCTTAATAATAACTTAAAAGGCCAGGCGTGGTGGCGCACGCTTGTAATCCCAGTACTTTGAGAGGTGGAGACCGGAGGATCCGGGTTCGCGGCCAGCCTCAGCTCTCTCCCTGTCTCTCTCTCTCTCTCTCTCTCTCTCTCTCTCTCTCTCTCTCTACTTAGTGAGGCCCTCTGCAACTTCGTGAGACCTGGTTTCAAAAATAAAGTATAAAAAAAATAGGGCCGGGGGCGTCGCGCGGAGGTAGAACGCCCCTGCGTTCAATCCCCGGTACCGCAAAAAAAATAATAATAATAACAATAATAATAATAACTTAAAAAGTGGAAGTGCAAGTGACTAAATTCTCATACTTCATAGCAGGTAAATGCATCAACGAATTGCAGTAAATGATTACCATATATATTTATAATCATAGCCACAGAAAGAGTGAAACACCCTGTTGAGAGTAGATGCTTTGGGGAAATGAAACGACCAGAGACTT
This sequence comes from Glis glis, assembly GCA_004027185.1. Classification (NCBI taxonomy): domain Eukaryota; kingdom Metazoa; phylum Chordata; class Mammalia; order Rodentia; family Gliridae; genus Glis; species Glis glis. Next base: position 7,914 of record PVJS01062710.1, on the reverse strand, counting down.
GAGAAGAGGAATTATTACTATTATTTCCCTACCCTTTAAATTCTTGAATTAAAGACACATTTTAAATTCAAAAGCATATTTTTTTCTTTTTAAAAAGTGAGGTCTAGCCAGGCATGGGGGCGCACGCTTGTAATCCCAGTACTTGGGAGGCTGAGACAGGAGGATCCGGTTTCGCAGCCAGCCTCAGCTACTTAATGAGGCCCTCTGCAACTTAATGAGACCCTCTTTTTTGTGTGTGTGGTACCGGGGATTGAACTCAGGGGCATTTTACCTCCGAGATACACCCCCAGCCCTATTTTTTATACTTTATTTTGAAACCGGGTCTCACTAAGTTGCAGAGGGCCTCACTAAGTAGCTGAGGCTGGCCGTGAACCTGGATCCTCCGGTCTCAGCCTCCCAAGTACTGGGATTACAAGTGTGTGCCACCATGCCCGGCTCGAGACCCTCTTTTAAAATAAAGAATAAAAAATAGGGCTGGGGGTGTAGCTTGGAGGTAGAATGCCCCTGGGTTCAATCCCCAGTACTGTAAGAAAAATAAAAATTAAAAATTAAAAAGTGAGGTCTAATTTCTTTAGCTCATATTTCTTTAAATATGAAAATGGGAGAGGGATTCAGGCTAGGAGAAAGTCACAGAATAAATTTCAAATCTACTTCTTAATGTCATCTTAGGATACAGGTCATTGTAGATATACTTGGGTTTATTAGTTTAAATTATTTTATAATATGAGACAGTGAATACATACCATCACTTTTTAACTTGAAAAAATTACCTACTGAGCCCACTTTTTCTTCTCTGTTTAATCATTATTAGTAGTGTTACACTGTCCTTTTTCAAAAACAGGAAAGAACAAGATGCTAAAAAATAAAGTTGAAGTTTAAAAGAAGATTCGGGAGTTAATCATACAGAACAGAGACAAAATGGGTCAACACCAGCATCTCTTGCTCTAAATGACAAAACTTTTCAAGTGGTTTTGCTATCAATGTGATTTTTCACATATCTCTGTGGGACATCCATAAAGAGATTTATGAAATACTACCAAGTAAATTTTATATACTAAATGATTCTTCACTTTGTGTTTGGTGGTAGAGTATGAATAATTCAATAAATGGAACAAAATCGATTGTAGCTAATGTAATTGTTCAAATGAATCACTAATGCTACATTTAAAATCTTTCATGGCACTAGGGATTGAACCCAGGGGCATTCTACCTCTGAGCTACACCTCTAGACCTTTTTATTTTGAAACGGCATCTCACTAAATTGCTGAGGGTCATTACCAAGTTGCTAAGGCTAGCCTGGAAGTTTCCATCCTCTTGTCTCAGCCTCCTAAATACTGGGATTACAGGCATTGCCACCGTACCCAGCTACATTTAATTTTTTTAATGAAAGATTACTGATATATTCAATTATGAAAATTTTTTCTAAGTATGTTAGTCTAGTGGTTCACAGATCTAACTTGGAACAATCCATTCTGCTCATTAAAATAAATCTAAGTAGGAAAAATTGTTTTTTAATTTTTTCTTTTACTTTTGATCCTATACCATATACCATTTTTCTCTCCTCTTTTAGTTAATTCTTTCATTTTCATTATCACCAGTTCAAGATAAGAGGTCTCACAGAGTAAAATAACATGTAAGAGGAATAACATCGCTGAAATAGAGATCTTTTAAGCCAGGTGTGGTGGTGCACGCTTGTAATCCCAGTATTTGGGAGGCGGAGACCGGAGGATCCGGGTTCGCGGCCAGCCTCAGCGACTTAGTGAGGCCCTCTGCAACTTAGTGAGACCCTGTTTCAAAATAAAGTATATAAAAAAAGAAATAGAGATATTTTTATTTATTTAAGTGTATTCATTTATTTTTTGCAGTGCTGAAGATCAAATTTAGGGCTTCATAAATGCTAGGCAAACATTCTACCCCCGAATTACACCCCCAGCCCAAGATCTTTTTAAATTTTTATTTATTTGTTTATAACCCTCTACCTCCTGTGTGTTTCCTTAAAGAAATCTTAGCTCTAATATTTTAGTTTATATTTCAGTACCAATGTTTTCTTAATTGCCTCTATCAACACAAATTCAACTTAGTTTAAATTTTGTTGGTGATATATAGAGGACTGCTATCAATAAGATTTTCAACTAGGAAACAAAGATGTGATAAATGACTTTTAAAAAGCGATATTTGGAAATAAAATGGAAAGATGCTAAGGATTTTTGAATCAAATGTTTTAAGACATTTGGTAGACATTTTTCAATTTTATAACAGAAGCTTTGGCCTTTTCCCTGGATACAATTTCTAAAGTAAAGTAACATCAATTGGGATTACTGGTTCCAAATAAGAATTAGTTAATAACTCCAAGCAAACCTCGCTCAATTTCCCTTGAAACTGTCAATGCAAACACAGAGAAGCAGATGAAAAATCACAACAGGGAAGCCTAAGACACTTGGGCCACTTTGTGCCAGAATCTTTTTTTTTTTTTTTTTTTTTTTGCGGTACCGGGGATTGAACGCAGGGCCCTTCAACCTCCGCACTACGCCCCCGGCCCTATTTTTTATACTTTATTTTGAAACCAGGTCTCACGAAGTTGCGGAGGGCCTCACTAAGTTGTGGAGGGCCGCGCTAAGTAGCTGAGGCTGGCCACGAACCTGTGATCCTCCTGTCTCAGCCTCCCAAGTACTGGGATTACAAGTGTGTGCCACTGTGTCCAATTTATATTTGATTATTTAAAAGAAGGAGGGGGGCAGGCACAGTGGCCCATTCCTATAATCCCAGCTATTCAGGAAGTTGAGGCAGGAGGATCATGAGTTCGAGACCAGCCTAGGAAACTTAGTAAGACCCTGTCTCAAATTAAAATAAAAAAGGCTGAGGATGTAGCTCAATTGTAGGGTGCCCCTGGGTTCAATCCCCAGCACAAATGAAGGAAGAAGGAAGGAAGGAAGGAAGGAAGGAAGGAAGGAAGGAAGGAAGGGAGGGAGGAACCTTTAGAAGGCTAGAGGACTTAGGGACCTTGTTTTACTAAAGATTATTATTGTGTTTCTTGAATCCTTAATGCAACAGGGAGGGAATAAAGAATAAAAAATAGGGGATGGAGTATTGCTCAATGAAGAGTGCTTGCCTAAGGTGTGAGGCTCTGGCACTACAGACAACAACAACAAAAGAACAGAAGCCAGGCACCGTGGTGCACGCCTGTAATACAGTACTTGGGAGGTTGAGACAGGAGGATCTCAGGTTTGAAGCCAGCCTCAGCAATTTAACAAGACCCTCAGCAACTTAGTGAGACACTGTTTCAAAATAAAAAATAAAATAGGATCGAGGGTATAGCTCAGAGATAGAACACCCCGGGTTCAAGTCCCAGTACCACTACTACTACTTCTACTACTACTACTACTACTACTAATAATAATAATAATAATAGAAAATAAAGAGTGTGCATCTTTTCCCCATAATTAGCAAGCCACCAAAGGTCAAACAATATTTTATTTATTTATTTGATCTCTCAAAGTATCTAATACTGTGATTTGCATGTAAATTGGTACTCAGTATGTGGTTTGTTGAATTCAATCGAACAATTTTGAAATAATTACTTCATAATTCCTTTGAGTTCTACATTAGAATTCTCATCTAAGATTCTTCTGAAAGCCATGATAGAGTGTTTGAAATTGACACAGAAATCCTGTTTATTTGCATATGGTTCTTTTAAAAAACACAACCTATTAATCTAATTTCACATATTTGCGAATTTATTTATTGGCTCAGATTTCCTACTGATACAGTACAAAGAGTGCCCAAGAGAGGCAAATTGAAGACTAGAATGAGGAGAAGGAAGGGTGGTGGCAAGGCCACCAGTGGCTCTGATAGCAAAAGAACAAGGAAGGGCTGGGCGTGGTGGCTCACGCTTGTCATCCCAGTACTTGGGAGGCAGAGACCGGAGGATCCAGGTTCAAGGCCATCCTCAGCTACTTAGTGAAGCACTCTGCAACTTCATGAGACCCGGTTTCAAAATAAAGGATAAAAAATAGGGCCGGGGGCGTAGCTTGGAGGTAGAACACCCCTGGGTTCAATCCCCAGTACCGCAAAAAAAAAAGAACAAGGAAAAAAGAACCAAGTAGTAGTGGACCATTAGCCAGAGGATAGAGCAAACCACTGGCTTGCCTGCTTGCAGAGGGGACCTCAGGTGGGCCGCTGAATGTTTCTAAGCTTGGTTTCCACTCACTAGATCAATCATCTACAAAATTCAGTAACTAAATGATTTCTGTTCACCTCACGGATAATAGTAAGAACGGACTGAGTTGAGGTATGTGAAAGGCATTCGAACATTACACAAAATGACAACCATCATCCTCATTATTATTGTATACTAGATTAGGGACACTATGGTTCTATGTGACATTATGCATATCTAGCTTTTATCTAGAGAACAGAATATTACACAATTCAAAAGAAATCTCCACCTGCCCTTTGGCCATGCTACAAACAGATACACCAAGAAACTTTCTCAGTGGGACCATCGCATCTTATCTGTGGACCCACGAGCCAAAGATGTGAACTGGATGAGCTGTAAAGATCACTTTAAGTGACTTGCAATTATCTTATTTCTTAGACTATACACCTGTTCCCTATTTAAGTTGATGTGATACTTTGAGAAAATAATAAGAACAATAAAATGAATATGTAGCCTCTCCTGAGATTGAGTAAACTCACCCGGAAGGATCAAAGATACACCCTTGATATCTAGCAAGAAACAAATAAAAGATTCACAACAGAATAGTCTTTCCCAATGGAATTCATGAAAAAGAAAACTAAAGATATGAAGGAAACACGAAGAACCAGGCACAGTGGCACACACCTGTAATCCCAGTACTTTGGAGGCTGAGACAGGAGGATCACAGGTTTGAGGCCGGCTAGACCAGCCTCAGCAACTTAGCAAGATCCTGTTTCTAAATAAATAAATAAAAAGGGATGGGGGTGTAGCTCAAAGGTAGACTGCCCCTGGGTTCAATCTAAGTAGGATGAAAGAAAGAAAGGGCCGGGCGTGGTGGCACACGCTTGTAATCCCAGTACTTTGGGAGGCGGAGACCGGAGGATCTGGGTTCGCGGCCAGCCTCAGCTCTCTTGCTCTCTCTCTCTCCTTAGTGAGGCCCTCCGCAACTTCATGAGACCCGGTTTCAAAATAAAGTATAAAAATTAGGGCCGGGGGCATAGCGTGGAGGTAGAAAGAAGGAGGGAGGGAGGGAGGGAGGGAAGGAAGGAAGGACGGACGGACGGACGGACGGACTACGGATATATGATTGCCTACCAGGCATAATGTAATGAGAAAAATACCAGACTTGAACTAAAAGTTTTGTGTTCATATCCCTGATAATGTGATTTTGAGCAAGTTAACGAACATCCCTTAAACCTACATTTTCTCACTTATATAATGTGAACAGTGCCACCTGCCTTACAAATAAAAGCTTATTAAATAAGAATAATGCATATCATACCCTTAGTTTCCTTTTTTTCTTTTTCGTATTTCCTGGATCTTGGTTACAAGTCCCGATTCAAAGGACCAATGTGTATGCTCCTTCCTTGAAGCTCAGGCCCTTTGTGGTAAGCCCATCCAACTCTGTAATATAATTGTGCTATAAATGCAGGTCTTTTTTCCTGTGGCATTTCTTTATTACCTATATATGTTCCCCAACTCCAGATCCCAGGCTCTGACACTGTCACATGAAAAATATCTCCTATGTCCTCATTGCGCCAGCATCCTTTACCACCCCCTCTGTATCAGGTACCATAGTGGGAGCTTACATAATTGTAAAGTGGTTGCATAGCAACCAAATTATCCAACATCTCCATCCCAACTAGTGGAGTATTTTCAGCTCACAACAGTCCTTAACCAGAGAGATGATAACATGCCAGGTTGCTGATTCAGATATCTTTTTATTTACCTCTATTTTTATATTCACCAGACTGTATTGAAAACAAAAACCTGAAGTGCTCACAAACGAGGCAGCGATTAGCATCTAAACATACCATATGTCACAGGAGGGATGCTGTTGCAGCCATCCAAAGTTATCGAGATTATCACTGACAAATAGCTTCCCCCAGAACACAGGAAACCAACAGCCACCTGCTCCTTTTTGGCTGGTGGAGGGAAACAGACTTTATAGTCTACTGGCTCAGCTAAACTGCGAATTACAGGTGAGGCAAAGTCATTCTGTCTGCCACTGAAGGAAAAATGATTTCACTCAGCACGGAGACTCTCCCTTGCCAAAAGAAAGGAAAGAGGACTTCGAAAATCATTAGTCCAAGACCCTCGTTGTACAGATCAGAAGTTCAGGTCAAGAGGTTTGCCCCAAAGTCACAAAATAGTTATTAGTTGCAAAGATAGAATTGGGGAAAACTTTCCTATTCAAATGAAGGATTCCTCCCAGGGGAAAGCACACAATACTGTGTTTTAAGAGCACAGGATGCTGAGAGAGACTGCTTTCATTTGCATTCTAGTTTTCTAATTATAAGCTACCAAGTTAATCGTTAGGGATTTCTGTTTCCACAGTGCTTACAGGGTCATTGTGAAGGATACAGGAGATGATCCACATAATGTCTGTGTGATTTCATCTTGCACAAATCAAGTATATGGTAACCACCACCATCATCATCTTCATCATTATTATTAACTAGTATAGAAAATCCCAACTTATCAGGTCCCAAAACTACTCATTTCTTTATGCCGTCAAAAGAATGGAGCACCCTATATTCAATAGAACTATAAAGTCAAATAAACTTTCTAATTTTAAATCTATATCTTGATCACCAAGTATTCAGTCCCTTTAAAATTCTTTCCTCCCTAGCTGGGAGCCATGGTGCGCACCTATAATCCCAGTACTTGAGACAAAAGGATCCCAGTTTGAGGCCAGCCTCAGCAACTTAGCAAGACCCCATTTCCACCTAAAAAATAAAGGCTGTCTTTTTTCCAATATATGTGTCTGGCACCTTTGTCGAAAATCAATTGGCTATAAGTGTGTGGATTTGTTTCTGTATCTGCTATTCTATTCCATTGGTCTATGTGTCTGTTTTTGTGCCAGTACCATGCTGTTTTTATACAAAGAACTTAAAAGACTTCACACGAAAAAAAACAACCCAATCAAGAAATGAGCAATTGAATTGAATAGACACTTCACAAAGCAAGAGATACAAATGGCCAATAAATACATGAAGAAATGTTCAACATCATTAGCAATCAGGGAGATGCAAATCAAAACTACACTGAGATTCCATCTAACCCCAATCAGAATGGCAATCATCAAGAAGTCAAAAAACAATAAATGCTGGCGAGGATGTGGGGAAATTGGAACTCTTCTGCACTGTTGGTGGGAGTGCAAATTAGTTCAGCCACTGTGGAGATCAGTGTGGAGATTCCTCAGAAAACTGGGAATGGATCCACCATATGATCCAGATACACAACTTCTGGGTATCTTTCCAAGGGACTGAAATCATAGAACTACAGTAATATATGCATATCCATGTTCATAGCAGCACAATTCACAATAGCCAGATTATGAAACCAGCCTAGGTGTCCATCAACAGATGAATGAATTACAAAATTATGGGATATACATACAAACTCAGCAATAAAGAAGAACAAAATTATGTCATTTGCAAGAAAATGGAAGGACCTGGAGAACATTATGTTAAGTGAGATTAGCCAGTCACAGAAAGTGAAGGGTCAAACCAGCCATGGTGGTGCACACTTGTAACCCCAGTACTTGGGAGGCTGAGACCGGAGGATCCGGGTTCACGGCCAGCCTCCGCTACTTAGTGAGGCCCTCCGCAACTTAGTGAGACCCTGTTTCAAAATAAAGAACAAAAAAATAGGGCTGGGGTGTAGCTCGGAGGTAAAATGCCCCTGGGTTCAATCCCTGGCACCGCAAAAAAAAA
>PVJS01062709.1:0-10664 GCA_004027185.1 Glis glis | reverse complement strand
AAAGAAAGAAAGAAAGAAAGAAAGAAAGAAAGAAAGAAAGAAAGAAGGAAGGAAGGAAGGAAGGAAGGAAGGAAGGAAGGAAGGAAGGAAAGAAAGAACATACGGTAGATGTAAATTATTGCTAATTTTTCTAGCCCTTGCATTGGATGATGGGTTCACCAGAGGTTCATTATATTATTTTAGGATGTGATTTTTAAAAAGAAAAAATACAATAAAAATACAATAAAAAAGCCAGGTGTGGTTTGTCTTAAACCAATAATTATGAAAAATCCAATTTTGTGCATCCAAGGACCAGATTTTTTTAAATAAAGGATAGGGAGAATAATAAATGAATATCCCAGTACCCATTATCAAATTTAAGCAATAAAAGTATTGCAACTATAGTTGAAACCATCTGTCTGCCCATTCCTCATTCTATTAACCTCTTTGTCCCCAAAGGACACCACTTTCTTGAATGGCGTTTTACAGTCCCTTGCTTCTCTTTTTAAACTTTTCTGTACAAACATATATACCTGTGAACAACAGAAAGTGGGCTGTGCATGATTTACAACTCTAGAGAAGGGCTATTATGCTGTGCACAATAGCCTACCTCTGGATTCCTTCACCCTGCACTGTTTGGCACCGGCAGCTCCAGTTCCTTCATTTTCCCATCTGTATAGTATGTATTTTATTATGTGAACATGACACATTTTAGTCAGTCTCTTGTTGAGGGACACTTAGTTGTTTATAACTTTTTACTGCTACAAATAATGCCATCACACACATTCTCTTACTTATCTCCCTATGCACATGTGCGAGCGTTTGTCTAGACAATGCCTTGGAATGGAATTACAGGTCCTAGGTAGTAGGACACAGACAGCTTCAGCTTCACCAGGCGATGCCAGATTCTTTCCCAAAGTGGCTGAGTCAATCTGCACACCCACCAGCATCTTTTGAGAGCTACCATTACTCTGCCTCCCCACCAGCAGATGGTATGTATGGTTCAGCCTATTTAGGTTTTGCCATTTGGATGGGTGTGAAGTGTTATTGTGGTTTGGCATTTCTCTAATTACTAATGAAATTCACTATTTTTATTATGTTTGTAGGACTTCCATGTAGTTTCCTTTGTAAAAGGAATTTTTGTGCCTTTTGCTAATCTTTTTGCTATTGGATGTCTGTTCTTATCAAGGTACAGGTATTAATTATATACTTTGGATACACTTTTGTCAAACGTGTATATTGCAGTTATCTTTTATCTTTTGTATCTTTAGTTAAATGAAAGTTCTTAATTTTACTATTTCCATTGCAGTTTGTACTTTTGGTGTCTCATTTAATTCTTCCTGACCTTGCATTAATATGTATGTGTGTGTTCTCTATTGCAACTTTTGTACATATCAGGTTTCCATATTTGCTGGCTTTTTTACTGTGTCATTGTTCTATGGGTCTATCTCTGTGCTAAAGCCACATCGTCTTAACCACTGCAACTTAGTAATAACTGTCCACAAGGGCAAGTTCCTTCACTTGTCGCTATTGCTATCATTATTTCCTTCTCCTCCTATTCCTTGTTCTCCCTCTCCTAAGCTATTTTTGGACCATTGTTCTATATGCATTTTAGAATCACCTTGTTAATTTCCATAGAATACCCCATTTGAATTTTGCTTTAAATTTTTTACCTATCAATTATTGAATCTATCAATTATGTTATTAAGAATTCACATCACCGGGCGTGGTGGCGCATGCTTGTAATCCCAGTACTTGGGAGGTGGAGACCGGAGTCACGGCCAGCCTCAGCTACTTAGTGAGACTCGGTTTCAAAAGAAAGAATAAAAAACAGGGCTAGGGGTGTAGCTCGGAGGTAGAACGCCCCTGGGTTCAATCCCCGGTACTGCAAAAAAAAAAAAAAAAAAAAAAAAAAGAATTCACATCTTCGTGGCATGGAATCTTTACATGACATGTCTTGCCTACTTATTTAGAACTTCTTTAATGTCTTTGCATAAAGTTGTATTATTATCCACATAAATGTCATACACATCTTTTGTTTGATTTGCCCCTAGGTTTGTTTTGTTTTGAAAATAATGTGTTTTGACATTCTCTTTTATAACTCCTTATTGATAATTTATAGAAATGCTGCATTATTACTTAGTTCTATTTAAAGAAGATAGATTTCTAACTTTTCAGTGTTGAGACTGACACAGATGTGTCAACAAACACTGGGTAAATTCAATGTACAGAGCTGGTATTCAGTGGTTCACAATAGCATGACTGTCCTGAGTGTAAAAATATTGAAAAAAGTTCCATTATAGCCCCCGACCCCAACTCCCCCTTGCCATCCTGGCCACACCTAGTACAACACAGGGCATTGGGCCTTGCTCACCTGGGAAAGCAGGTGTCTATTCTGATTGCTCAATTCCCATGCCATGTGAGTTGTTAAATATCTGTAATATTACCTCTTAGGCTCATATGTTGACGCTAATGTAAATGCCAAGAGTACAATATGAATCTGAGTGGCTTCTTAGGGGTGCAGAGAGCTCAGAAAGAGGCGATCAGCTTTGGGGTTCAAGGAGGGAGTCAGGAGACCTGAGCTGTAACTAAGGAGATTCCATTCAGCCTGTCCTCTGAAGACCCACAGCTTCAGCACACTCCACCTGCTGCTCCTGCAGGCATTTCAAGTGCAACACAGTTCAGCCCGAATGTGTCATCTGTCTGCTAAATCTGCTCTCTTCCTGGCTTCTCCAATTAGTAGGAGAGCTTCTCCAACTGTTTTGTTCCCTGCAGTAGAAAATTCAGAATCACCCTAGGCTCTGTTTGCCTCATCCTCATTTTCTCTCTTCTATTGCTTACCAAGATCTGTCCATTCTATGCTACAAAAATCTCTTAGATCCGCCCTCCTCTCCACTCTCCTTGCTGCTGTCCCTGAATGTTCTGAGTAGTTTCCTAACCCATCTCTTGGCCTCCAGCCTCTTGCTCCTCCACTTCCTCCACTGCCCCAGCATCTTCAGTCTCTCCTGGTCTATTAGCTTTTGGCCTCTTGGTCTGCTGAAGGGAGGCCTGTGGAAGCCCTCTGCCTTGGCAGGAAAGGAGTGCTTTAGCACCACACTGTTTAGAAAGGCACAAATACAAAGCAGATAGAATTTGAGTTGGTTTATTATTGCGTTTGCATTCTCTACAGTGCACCCCTTTTCATCTACACCTGGCCATTGCCCCCACCCAGTCTCCTTGGTATGATGCTGAAGATAATATGCCGTGCCTCACAGAGTTGCTGAGAAGGTTAGAAGAATCAATGGTTGCTGAGATCTGAGCCCAGGCACCTGCACATGGCGAGCATTTTGTTAACATAATGATTATTAGTAATAACATTGTTATGGGTTCCCGTCCTTGCTTGGCTCCTGCCTTGGCATGAGCAGCCTTTCACATCTGGCCTCGCTCACTCACTCCTTCCATCTTTCTGAATCCTGTATTCCAGCTATGCCAAACTGCTTTCACTGCCTTGGACACTCCAAGTTCTTCCACATTCCCCAGGCCTTTGCAAATGCCCGTTACTTGGCCTGGAATGGCTTCCTTTCTTCTCTGTTGGTTCATCATTGAGGGATCCAGCTCACACTCATACTTTCTGTAAAACCTTCCTCAAATTATCCATGCAAAAGGAAGGACTCCTCCCCTTCCTCCATGGCCCTCTGCTCCTGTCTCCCCTGAGAAGCTGGCTTTGACTGCAGCTCCTGGAAGGGAGAATCTGCATAGTGCTCACCTTTGTATCCACCGTCACCAAATTGTGTCTTCCCCAGAATACAGGCCCAATATGTGCGGGATGGGGGAGTTGCTTGTTTTGTTTTGTTTTATTGGGATGACTGAATGGATGGGAATAGTTTTTTACTTCACCCCAAGCCTAGTAAAAAGTTTAGCTAGTGACAGTTTGTGTTATTTTATGTAACCTGATATTGGATCCGTCTTTCCATGCCCCCAAGAAAATTTCCCCTAAATACTAGATATCTGTGTTCCTAGGGAATTGACCTGGGTAACTCAAGGAACCGGGGTACATCAAAGAAGAGTGATGGGTATAGATCAACGCTGTCTTCACAGCCGTCCTTGAGAGGGCGCTGTTCCCAAATCGAACCCCCCAGAGGCGGGGACTGAAATGCCAGCGATTTCCCAGAGGACGCGGTCAGCATCCCTTCCCTGGCGGCGGCCGCGGGCCCGCGGAGCGCCTGCCCACAGACATGGCGGCGCCCTGCTCGGCTTCGCGTCGCGGGGAGCGCGGGGCCAGCGGGCCTTGCCAGTACTTGGGGACTTCCTCCACGCGCCGGCTTCCTGCACGGCTGGCATTTAAACGCGCGGGATGCTGCTGCGGATGCTGAGCTGTCCGCGGGCTGGGCAGCGCCGCCGCCGTCGGTGAGCCTCCTCGACAGGGCAGGAGCGGAGCCCAAGCATCCCTGCGCCGCGGCCGGGCAGGGCTGGCGGGGATCCGGCCCCCGTCCCCACCCCCACCGGGCCGGGCATCTGGCAGTTTCGTTGCAGGTCCGGCTTTAATTTCCAAGGTTGCAGCCTCCTCCCGCAGTCCAGATCGCGTTCCTGCGCGCGGCCGGGCTGCCGGATGCAGCGGGGCTGGGCTCGGTCCCAGCGGCGGGGGCAGAGCGCGCGGGTCATGGTGCAGCTGAGCCCCGCGCTCCGGTGAGGCGGCGGCGCGGCTCCAGTCCGGCGGGGCGCCTTCCCCAGGAGCCTTCCCCACAGCCGCTATGTTCAGCTGGCTGGGTTCCGACGACCGCCGGAGGAAGGACCCCGAGGTCTTCCAGACGGTGAGCGAGGGGCTCAAAAAACTCTACAAGAGCAAGCTGCTGCCCCTGGAAGAGCACTACCGCTTCCACGAGTTCCACTCGCCCGCCCTGGAGGATGCCGATTTCGACAACAAGCCCATGGTCCTGCTGGTGGGCCAGTACTCCACTGGAAAGACCACCTTCATCAGGTGAGCGGGCCGGGGCCCCGGCAGCGCGCCCCTCCGGTGGGCGCCGAGTGGATCGGGTCACACCCGGTGCCCAGCTCCTGCGCGGGGGCAATGGCAAGTCTTCAGTTAAGGGCTCTGAAGAAATCCTTGTGGGTGATGTGGGTGGCCTCAGAGCTGACCCAGCGGTGTCACCACTGGACCTCTTCCAGGTCCTACGCGGTGCCTCTCTGCTGTACTGAGCCCTTGGCTCAGGTGGTCAATTGGAAGTGTTCAAGTGCAGAACCATCCCTGTTCTCTCCCATTTTCTGAATGATGAAACCAAGGCCCCAAAATGTGTGTGTGTGTGTGTGTGTGTGTGTGTGTGTGTGTGAGAGAGAGAGAGAGAGAGAGACAGACAGACAGACAGACAGACAGACAGACAGACATGGACGAGCACTCTTGGTCTCACTTTTTAGGGGCATCAGGGCCAGGACCACTCCCCTTGCTTTTCAAAGGGCCCAGCACTCCCCTGGAGGCCTTCCTGTTGCAGCTGAGGAGTTCTGATGGCAGGCCTGGGGGTGGAGGTGGGCTGAGGATGGAGACCCCTGCCTGGTAAAGCTATTTGTCCTTCTTTTATCATTTTCTTACTCTGGCAAAACTCTTAGGTCTATGTCTCTTGGAGACTCAACAGATGCGGAGTCCAGAAGCAGAAAGCTTTTAATCTTTTTTCTTCCTCCATCTTAATAGCTCAATAATTATATTAAAGAAGTGGAAGGGATATTAACATGGTCTCATTCAGCCCCTTGGTTTTGCAGGTGAGATCGCTGAGGCAATAGAGAGGTTAAATTGTCCAGAGCGATGTAATAATGGGTGGCGGGGAACCTGGAATACGAGTCCTGAGGACATGGTTGGCTAAGCGCCTGTAACATTGAGGGTGAGTCATCTCTTCCCTTGATTGGAAGAATCCTTGGGCTGGAAGGATCCTCCAGAAGTCAGCCTGTTCAGCCTGCATTCAGAGAAGTCTGTATATTGTCCACCACAGTAATGAGCATCCTCCCTATCTTTAGAGAAAATGCTTCTCTTTGGTCCTAAATGCACATAGCATGCAAGGCCAGGCTGCTCTTCCCGGCCTCATTTACAGGCATTCCAAACTGTTGAGGGTGCTTGGGACCCTCTGTGTTGAGAGTCATGCTCCTACAGTGTGGGAATGGGGTTTGGTGCCCCCTCCCTTGGGTCAACAGTGTCTACATCTCCTGCAGAGGGTTTGAAAGCAGGGGTCCTCATGTTTCCATCTATTGGCTCTTTGAGCATCTGCAACATGCAAGGTCTTGTGCTTTGTTTGGTGAGGAGAGCAGAAAAGTTTACAGTCTGGTTACTAATTTTCCAGGTACTAATTATCTCTAATGCTAAGCTTATAACACAAGCCTTTTGGGAGCAGGACACTCTCCGCGCTACCGTGTCATGTCTGGACACAACACCAGGTCAACTTTGTCTTTGCGAAGTGGACAGACTTGGGCTCAGGAGCCTTGAGAGGTCAAGTGATTTCTGAAGTTCAAGGCCTGGGGGTGAGGTTTGTTGACTCTTACATACTTTAGATTGTTAGAACTGCAAGGTCCCTTAGAGATCAACCCATTGCTTCTTAACTTTTTTAAAGGTCAGCTCCTCCTTTGAAAATCTAATGAAAAGCTGTGGACCTATCTAGAAAAGTGTACATACATCCTAAATTTACATATAATGTGGGGGGTCCAAGAGCCATCCTTGAACCCTAAGGTGAGAACCCCTGATCCAGTCCCTGCCCCTCATTTTATTAAACACCTATTGCTGCCAAGGCTTCAGAGCTACCTGGGTTCTGTGCAAGGTTTCCTTCCTGGTCTCTATCCTCCACCTGTTCTGGTTTCTGCCTCACAGGAAACGCAGACCATTTGCGGGCTGCTCCTGCCCTTGCACAGCCAACCCTGGCTCTCTGAACACACCTTGGTTATAACTCTTAGTAAGTTATGTTATTTGGAGCTTCTCCATTCCAGGGCACAAGCTCTTGCAAGGCAACATCTGTGCCTTAGCATCTCCAGCGTCTCAGCGACAGGAGTTTCCCAATAGATATTCTGCAGAATGGGAGGGAAGATGAGGAAAAGCCAGCATCCCAAAGGGCAGGGGCCCCAAGCAGCAGACAGGTTTAAGTACCTTTTGTGTGAGACACCCTCCTGGCTCTGCCTGAGTCATCGTTGGCTGTTACTGGGTCTGAGAAAGTGGCAGAGTGAGTTGCCCCAGATTATTCCTTATCTGAGGGAGACAGAAGGCGGGAGAGACATAGCCCTCTTCTTTCTTATCCTCCAAGTCCAGGAGTTCCCCTCCCCATTCATGCCAGTACTGAATTTAGCTCATGTATCAAAAGCCGTTTCCCCTTGAGGGCGAGTCTACCAGCAGAGTAAGGAGGGTTGTAGCGCAAGGAACCCTCCCAAGCCATATTACGTATTTTTCTCCCTTCTCATTAAATCCAGCAAACAGTTCCTTTTATTATTTGAAAGTGCAAAAAAGAATAAATTCAAAGAAGAAACAAAATCACCCATAGTCCCATAACTCAGGAGAAAGCATTTTAATTAATATATGTACATTTACCTTTGCAGTATTTTTAGCTATTTTATACCACAGTTGAGATCAGGTCATATATGTAATTTTGTATGCTAGATTTTTTTTTTACTTGCAGCATGAGCATTTCCCCCATGAAATCATTATTTCTAATAGCTACATAATATTTCATAGTATATAGATGTAGTTATTCACTTAACCAGATACTTCTTTTGAATATTTCCAGTTGTTTCTAAATTGTTATTATAGAATCACCCTAACATCTCTACCCCTAACATTTTCTAACATATTAGACTGTTTTTGTTTTTTCAGTGAGTCCCAGAGGTGTAATCACTAGGCCGAAGGTTGTGCAGCATTTTTGTTTGTTGTTAATTTTTTCTTTTTTACTTTTTAGCTTTTGTATCAGGGGTCATATTGCGCAGTTGCTTTTCCAGCGGGTAAGGGTAAGTGGGCACATCCCCATGGTGAACACAGGTCCCCTGGGGAAGCCGAGTGCGCCCCTGCCTGGCTCTCAGCTACCTCCCCTCCCTGCTCTCTTGTCTGATTCTCTCAGTGCTGGGCCTGGACGCGTGCGGGACCTTTCCCTCCAGGACAGACTCGCCTCTTCGTTCCCCCAGTTCTTGGCTACTTGCCTCCTGAGTGTCCATCCAGTTTCAGTTCTCTGTGCTTGCCACGGGGTCTATTTCTTGTCTCAGGAAGAACACACAGAAAAGACATTCTTCTAATAACTAATTAATGTGCTATGATCTCTGCCTGAAATAACTTCCCTGGCCTAAGGCCCGGCAACCCAGAGTAATAAAATAAACAATAAATGGGCTTGCGGCCGCTCTCTCCAACACAGACTGCCTCTTTGGAGTACAGTAGCTCTGTGTCCCTCCAGCCTTGGCAGCCTCTCCTCCTGCCTCTGCTATTTTCTCCCTTTACTGTTTCTCTTGCTGGTATGCAGCCTCAAGCCCTCCTCCCTTGGGCCAGTTGGCCCCCTGGCCACCCGCTCTTGCTGCCCACCATCTGTGGCTCCTCTGTCTGGGGTAGTGAAGGTAAACAGAGGCAGCTGCAGGGCTGAGAAGACCCAAGTGCTCCCGTGGGCAGCAAGGAGGCCTCCTGGACTGTGGCTGGGCTGAAGTAGAGGCCCCTGGGGCAGCAGAGCTCATCTGCTCTGTCCCTGCAGGGCCATCTCTAGTGCCACTTGGACCCTGAGGTCTGAGCCTGTGGCAGGGCTGCTGGGGTGAGGAGCGCTCCTCAAGAGGCCCACTCGCTGCCCTTTCTACCTCCCACACTTCTTCAGGGATTCTGCACCCTTCCCTAGAGGTGACTGACTCAGCGTTTGCCTGTGGCTGCCCCATTTCTCATGACCCCCTGGAGCATTCCCACCCAGGCCTTATCCTGAGATTTACAGCACCACTACCCTGGGAAAGATGGTTCTCTGGGAAGCCAAAGTGTTAGAGAAAGAGGGCCACCACCCAAGAGTGACCCCCTGACCTCTTCAGAGCCCATCCTGCCAGTTACAGTCCCTGCACCATTCAGCCCCCTTCAACCCCCTGAGGTCAGTGGATGTCCTGGTATCATCAGGGTTCTTATCTGCTGGTATCAAAGTGGGACTGGGTGAAAATCCACTGGCTCCTTCAAAGTCCTGGTTGTTACTCAAGGGAGCAGAAAGCCACAGGAACTGTGTGTGACTTAAGTTCCCCCTTAGGATCTGCCTTGAAAGTCAGGGGTCTGGAGGGCATTGTCTGAAGAAAGGCCTGCATCCCATTCCTATTGGCCATGGGACAGAGGCCCTGGAACCCAGGCTAGGTCAACAGAACCCAGGCACTGCCGCTTACTAGCCAAGAGACCAAATTAAGAAGCCTAAGGCCAGGCCGCCTTACTTTTATGACCCTCCGTTTCCTTATCTATTTAGTGCAAATAGTCATAGCTACCTGGCAGGGTTGAGATTAGGCAGGGACAGAACTAATTTAGTACCATTATGTTCCAGGTACTGTGGTTGGAGCTTTACCATACCCTCCCCTCTTTCTGGCTTGACTCACTAGCTGGAGACTTGGAGGCTGACCCCCAGGAGGTGGCAGGCAGCTCCTCCAGCACCATCACGGTTGGGACAAAGGGGAAGGGATCCCACCTCTCCATAGCTCTGAGGGCTGAAGAAGGAGTGTGGTACTGAGCTCTGGACACAGCCAGTAGTGCCTGGGCAGGCTGGCCTGTTGCAGGGTGGGGCAGGCAAGGGAAGGCTGCACGGTCTGGCCACTAAATTCTCCATCATGCCGGAATCGCTTCTTCCCATGGCTGAGGGTACTGTGTGCCAGGGTCAGTGGCAGGTGCTCTAGGGAACACAGAGCCAACTCATCTCAACTTGGCCATCAAGACTCTTCCCATCCTCTGTCCCACTTTGTGTCCGAGGGGTCCATTGCAGTCTCCCTAAGGTCCTGTGAGCCTGACAGAGCAGGTATTGTTATCCTGACCTCTCTATGGCTTAGGGACCCAAAGATGCCGATATATAACATGATTACCAGTAATACTGGCAGAAAGTGACATATCCTTTTAGTGTGCACCTAAAAGATATGCAAAGTAAGAGCTGTGAGACTTCTAGAGAAGAGGAAGTACATCTGGTTTGGACGTGAGGTGGTCATGAATCAGTTAAGGTGTCCTAGGGGGAGACATTTTAACTGGGTTTGGAGATGAGGTAGGAATATGCCAAGTACCTACAGGCAACCCTGAGATATTTTCTCTAATTATTGTCTGTGCCAATGTGGGCAAATATCAGGTGTAGCCCTTGCTTTCCCCAACTCCTGGATATTACCTAAAAAACTACTCCTTTTTAATTGAGATAGTTAGAAACCAAGTATTTTCCCCATTTTATAAACCAGAGATATCAAAGCTGCTGGGCTTTTGGGTGACTTGTCCAAGGTCATGTTGCTTGGGTTGAGTAACCACCCAAGAGGGTGTGTTCTTCAACTGAGCTGGAGCGACTCAGCCATCACAAAGCCTCTGAAAGCAGTGTTTGTGGACCCAGCCCCTGGGCTTGGTTCCAGCAGCAACCCAAGGTCTGGGCTCCAATGTTGCACACATGGGTATTGGGAAGGCAGGCTGGTTAAGATTCTTGGCTCCAGCTGGGCACGGTGGTACACACCTGTAATCCCAGTACTTGGGAGGCTGAGACAGGAAGATTACAGGTTCAAGGCCAGCCTCA
>PVJS01062708.1:0-10664 GCA_004027185.1 Glis glis | reverse complement strand
GCTGAACTTCCCCTTGCTTATGGAATGTGGATAACCTTGTTTTTTGTTGGGTTAATAGGAAAGACAGGTACTCTGAATGGAATTGCCCATTTACTCCATCATTTATGTAATTGTTTTGGTGTCCCTTCTAATGGAATTTTTGTTCTATTATCCTTCCTTATCAACCGATTCTAATTATTTTTTGTAAGGGAGATGGAGTGGAAGGAAAAGTGTATCTGTAATTTGACTGAAGAAAAATAACTAGTGTTGAGCCAGGTGTGGTGGTGCACACCTGTAATCCCAGCACTTGGGAGGCTGAGATGGAGGATCTCACATTTGAGGCTAGCCTCAGCAACTTAGTGAGGCCTTGAGCAACTTAATGTAGCCCTGTTTTAAAATAAAAATTAAATAGGGCTGGGGAGGTAGCTCAGAGGTAGAATTTCCCTGGGTTCAACCCCCAGTACCACAGAAAAAATAAGAAGAAAACGAAAAAAAGAACTAGCCTTAAGTTCCTGCTGTCTGCAGGCACTGTGCTGGGTCCAACTTAATCCTTATGGCAATACTGGGGAGTTATACATGCACACGTAAGAGAAAGGGAAACTGAAATTCGAGAAGTCCAAACAAACAGTCTGAGGTCCTACAGGTAAGATGCAGAGTTGGGATTTGAACTCAAGCCTTTTTTTTTTTTGGGGGGGGGTACTGGGGATTGAACGCAGGGGCGTTCTACCTCCGCGCTACACCCCTGGCCCTATTTTTTATACTTTATTTTGAAACCGGGACTCACGAAGTTGTGGAGGGCCTAAGTAGAGAGAGAGAGACAGAGAGACAGAGAGAGAGAGAGAGAGTTGAGGCTGGCCGCGAACCCGGATCCTCCAGTCTCTGCCTCCCAAAGTACTGGGATTACAAGTGTGCGCCACCACACCCGGCTAAGCCTTTTTGAATCTATAAACCTAAGGTCTATTCTACCCTACTACTCAGCCTTCATTAAAAACACAGTATTGCCTTCTACAAGAGTTTTGATAAGGTGGTGCTATGGTTTGGATCTTGAATGCCTCAAGGCCCCATGTCCTGAAGTCTTAGTTCTCAGCTTGTGATGCTACTGGGAAGTGGTGGAACCTTTCAAAGGAAGGGACTAGTGGGAGGAATTTAGGTCGCTGGGGAATGCCCTCAAATGTAATTGTGGGATGTCGGTCTCTTCATCTCTTTGTTTCCCCTCTGCTATGAGGTGAGAAGCTGCTTCTGCTATGCATTCCCACCATGATACTTGATACAGGTTCTAAAGCAATGGGGTCAACTTATCAGAGTGCAACCTTCCAAACTGTGAGCCAAAATTAACCTTTCCTCCTTATAACTTGATTATTTCAGGTATTTTGTCACAGTGACAGAAAGCTAACCCAGTGGGAAAATCTGTCTTCCTACTTAGTTGTCTCTAAAGACTTAGTTGTCTTCAACTCTATAGAGATTCCCCTATGGTAGAATTCTGAATACAATTAAACATATTTTCCAGAAAGAAAAAGGGCAGAAAGCACAGCTCCTTGAGACATAGAATTGAAGGATTATTCCCTATTTCCTCATGTCCCTGCCTTGGATAAAAGGTCTGATGTATCTCCTCTGCCTCTAGTCAAAACAAAGACAGGCATCTGGAATGAATACGTGCCCATGAAAGTCAGACAGTGTTTTTATTGTTATTTTAACTGCACATTCCTTCCAATCTCACTGCTTCCAATTCCTGCACCTGCTAATTGACTAATTTTGTTTTCAATTTGTTTAAGCTGGTGTAGTCTTAATTATGTTTATTGGAGTAGACTGTTTAAAATATTAACATTCAAAACACATACTGAACACTAACAAAGTTTTCAAAAATAATTTATCAAGGTGAAATTCATATAACATAAAATTAACCATTCAAAGATGATCAATTTGGTGGCATTTAGTACATTAACAGTATTGTATAACCATCACCTCTATCTAGTTCTGCAACATTTCTGTCATCTTAGAGTAAAAATTCTACCCATTAAGTTATTTTTCCCTGTCCCTTATCTGAATCCACTCCAGCACCTGGTAACCACTAACCTGCATTCTGTCTCTATAGATATATCTATTCTGTATATTTCATATGAATGGAACCATATATGACTTCATATCTGCCTTTTTACACTTAGCATGTTTTCCAGGTTTAGCAATGAGGTAGCATATATCAGTATGCCATTTCATTTTTATGGCTGAGTAATATTCCATTATATAGGTGATCCTTAATTTAGGATGGGTTATATCCCAATAAACTTATTGTGAGCAGAAAAATCTTAACTCAAAAATGAATTCAATACACCAAACTCCTGAACAGCATAGCGTATCAAAACAGCACACTGTAGAGTATAGGTAGTTTCCCTTTCTGATCACGTGGCTGGCTAAGAATTATGGCTTATTATTGTTGTCCAGTACTGTGAGAGGTTCATACCATAATATTGCTAGCCTAGGAAAAGATCAATATTCAAAATTGGAAGTACAATTTCTACTGAATGTATACTGCTTTCACACCATCATAAAATTTAAGAAAATCAGAAGTTGAGCCACCATAAATTAGGAACTGTATGCGTGTATGTCACAATTTGTTTATCCAAAAATGTGTTGATGGACATTTGAGCTGTTACCACCTTTTGGCTATTATAAATAAGGCTTCTATGAATATGCACACACATTTACTTGCACGAGTACCCATTTTCAATTCTTTGGGGTACCTAGCTAGGGGTGGAATTATTGTCAATTCTATGTTTAAGTTTTTGAGGAACTACCAAACTGCTGTCCACAACAGCCGAATCATTTTATGTTCCCACCAACAATGTACAGGAGTTTCAAATTCTCCGCATCTTCACCAACACTTGTTATCCATTTTTAATTCTAAGACATCCTGTTGGGCTTGAACAGTCTCATTATAGTTTTGATTCTCATTTCCGTAGTGACTAATGACATTAAACATATTTTCATGTGTTTGTTGGACATTTGTGTCTTCTATGGAGAAATGTATATTCAAGTTCTTTACCCATTTTAATTGTTTCTTATCTTTGGTTATTGAATTATAAAACTTTTAAAAAATATATTCTGGATAACAGACACTTAGTAGGTATGTGATTTGCAGATATTTTCTCCCTTTCTATAGGTTGTCTTTTCAATTTCTTCTTAATTTCCTTTGATGCACAAAAGGTTTTAATTTTTAAATGCAAATTTATCTATTTTTTCCTTTTGTTGTCATATCTAAGAATCTTCTGTGAAATCAAAAATCATGAAAATTTATACATACGTTTTCTTGTAAGAGTAATATGGTTTAACTCTTAGGTCGTTGACCCATTTTGAGTTAATTTTTGTATAGAATGTGAGGTAGGGACCCAACTTTATTCTTCTGCTCTGGATATCTAGTTGTCATAGCAATACTTATTGAAGAGACTATTCTTTCCCCAATTGGATAGTCTTGGCACTTTTGTTGAAAATCAACTGGCCACAGATGTATGGATATATTTCTAGGCATCCAATTTTATTCCATTTATCCATATGTCTATATTTATGATAGTACCATACTATATTTGATTACTATACCTTTGTAGTAAGTTTTGAAATTAAGAAATGTGAGCCATCTACCGTTATTCTTATTTTTAAGATTGTTTGGCTATTTGGAGATGGATCTTTGCAATGCCATTTGAATTTGAGAATCAACTTTTTATTTCTGCAAAAATACAATTGGAATTTTGATAGATATTGCATTGAATCTATATATCTTTTGGGGGTATTAATGACATCTTAACAATATTAGGGTTTGGATTTATTAAGGCTTTCTTTAATTTCTTTCAGCAATGTTTCTTAGTTTGCAGTCTATAACTTTCATCTGCTTAGATAAATTTACACTTAGATATTTGGCTTTTTTCAGGTGCTATAACA
Organism: Glis glis; assembly: GCA_004027185.1. Lineage (NCBI taxonomy): Eukaryota > Metazoa > Chordata > Mammalia > Rodentia > Gliridae > Glis > Glis glis. The sequence continues at coordinate 6,755 of PVJS01062708.1, read as the reverse complement.
AATTAAATTATTTTCATAATTTCCTATTGGAATTCTTCATTGCTGGCATATAGAAACATAACTGATTTTCGTAGGTTGGTTTTATATCCTGAAATTGCTGAATTTTTTTGTCTGAATCAATTGAGATGATTTTTTTTCCTTCTTTCTCTTACTGTGATGTTTTACATTGATAGATTTTCTTGTTGAACCACACTTGCATTCATAGGACAAATATTATTTGGCCATAATACATACTTTTTAAAATATGGATTTGGATTCAACTTGCTAAAATTTTGCTGAGAATTTTCATCTATATTCATAAAGTATATTGGTCTGTAATCTTATCATAATATTTTATCTGACTTTGATATCAGGGTCATGCTGGCTTCATATAATGATTTAAAGAGTGTTTTCTTCTTTACTTTTTGGAATAATTTAAGAAAATTGTTTCTACTACTCTTTAAATGTTTATTAAAATTCATCAGTGAAACCAATAAGAGCTGAGCTTTTCTTTGTTGAGATCTTTTTCAATTTAAAAAAATAAAAAAAATTACTGATTCAATTTCTTTACTGTTCAGATTTTTAATTTATTTTTAACTAAGTTTCAATAATTTGTGCATAGCTACCAATTTGTTCATTTTGTCTAGTTCATCTAAGGTTCTGCCATATAACCGTTCATAGTATTCTCTTATAATCTTTGTTATTTTCTGTGAGGTTGATAATAATGGCCTCAATTTAATTTCTTATTTTATTACTTTGCATCTTCTTTCATTTTTTCTTTGTCACTCTCAATATTTGTCAATAATGTTGATCTTATCAAAGAACCAACTTTTTGTTTTATTGATTCTATTATTTTTGTTCTCAATTTAGTTTGCTTAAACAGCATTATTTCCTTTCTTTTACTAGCTTTGAGTCTACTTTGTTCTTTTTTTCATGGTTCCTTAAGATATATAAGTATACTATTGACTTTAGGCCCTGAGAGATTTCTGAGTTAGATGAAATAGAGACAAATATCCTGTATCAGTCCTTCAGTGAGCCCCCAGAAAGTTGAGAATAGACCAACACAGAAATTCCTTGATGAGGTTTACTCTGCTTCTTCTGAAAGTAAGAACCAGGATCCAACAGAAGAAGCATGAATCTTCAAGACCACTGCTAAGTTGGGAGGAGAGGGGGCAAGAGCAGAATGCAAAGATTTAACCATGTGGAAGTTGCCTTTTCTTGATTCAGCATTTGGTTGTGTTCTATAAATCTTTGACTATTTTCCAGAGCTCTGAAAAAGTTCTCACAGTTTCTGCTTATTTTTCAATGCTTCTGTGAAGGAATGGGAGTTTGGAGCTGCCTATTCTGCCATTTTTCTAATGCCATTCTCACTGCTGAAGTTCAATCTGGGCCTTTGAATCTAGAGCTTATTCTGGAAGGCCTGACTTAGGAAGGCTATACTTCCTGCCCAGTATAGACTCTTCTCACCACAGGGAACCTTAAAAAGAAACCCTGGTTTTCAGGTTTTCCCCACATAGCAGTCTTCACTGAGACTTAGGCCTAGAGGATCCCCATTGGTACTTGAGTGTTAATGAGTGGTGGGAAAGATTCTGAAAATGATTAAAGAAGATAAGTCAGGCAGTGTTTGAAAAGTCCGTTGACCAAATTTTAATATTTCCTCTAAATGTGTCCCCACAAATGGATTTTCTCAATATATTTGTCCTCTCCTTGGATTGTTCTTTCTTCTCCTTTATTATTCAATCAATTATAAATAGTTTTTGTTCAATGGAGGACATGCTTTCTTGCTAAGCACAGTTCTGAAATAATTTTTGTACTACTTGGGATTGAACCCAGGGGAATTCTACCCCTGAGCTACACCCCAGCCCTATTATATTTTTTATTTTGAAACAAGATTTTGCTAAGTTACTCTGCACTGTCCTTCATCCTATGATCCTTCTGTATCAGGCTCTCAAGCTCTGAAATGAAAAATTTTTATATTCTCACCATCCTAGGTAATTCCCCTGCTAATCTAGCTTCACTAAATGGGTCTTTTCTCCATCCATACTTATCACTTTTCACAGTTCATCTCTCTTTCCTAGCTTTCATTCTTAACCCTAAAGGCTCCAATCCATTCAAAGGTTGCTCCTGCTGTTTCTTTAATCCTCCTCTCCTCCACTGCCACCAAAGAGTAACTAAAAAGAATTCGTCAGATTTGCTCTATCTTGCTCACACTGGATACTTCCTCTGTAGTCTATTTTTGTTATTGGGAAATCTATGCAAATTTTCTTTTGCCATTTTGACTTTCTCTTTTTCCCCATCTAAATCTCTCTTGTATAGTTGTCCTTCCTTAGAGATACTTATTCTTAGCCCTTATAGTAGCTCTTAAAACTAAGCCATACAATTTCATCTTCATTTCAATTCTCTGTCTCTGTCTGTTCTGGGCCCATTGTTCTTACCCCTTCCAACATCTCAGAACTGTACCTTACAAACATGTAGCTTCTGTTTCTTTGGCATTTTCAGAAAATGTAGGTTATGGACCTGTCAGACAAATTGACAAAACTGCAGTCGCTGCAGGTAAAATGGGAACTAAGTGCTGAGTGTACAAATGAGAAACCACACTAATTGCCTCATAATCTAATTGGACCAACATTCTACTGCAAAGATGCATTGTGAATATTTTTCCATCACTCTGGGGGGTGTCTATATTTGTACTATATTTTTATTGGAAATTCACCACTCACATAAGAACGAAGATACTATATGATCACCTACAAGAATATAAAACACACATCTAAAAGTAAAGATCCTCCCAAGAGTTGAACAATTTGGTAAAAAGAATGTACATGTATTTCTCCACTGGAAAGGGAATATCATATGCAATATCGTCATCTTCTACCAAGAGATGACCAAGAATGAGGTCAGAATGATGTGGAGTAAAATCCTAGCAAAAGATGGAGCTCTGAAAAAGGGACCTTTCTGGGTCGCAGAATTTTCTGTGGCTTAAATTTACTTCTTTGCATTTCAACAATTTTTAATTTAACCACTTTGGTTAGAACGTTTTCTACCATGCACCGCACACTCCTTTACCTCCTTAGGCAAAATATATGCAATATAATTTCATCTTCTCTTGATGACTTAGGGCCCATGCTATGATTTTAAGCTTCTCAGTGTGCCATATCCAGTGATGCTCTCAGGGCCTATTACAGGCTCTAAGAATGTTTGCTCCAACAGTAAATGTTCCCAGATTTCAGAGATATTTTGTCAGTTTTTTCCCAGTTCTTTCTCTCTCTCCCTCCCCTTGTTTTAAGTGTTCTATTGTCTTTGTTTTAACACCCACTCTATAAATTTGAACATGATGTTTCTAATCTCTTATAAGACTGGTCATAAAATGTGCAAACTTGGTTAGAATTATGTGTGAAATGCAAGTGTATAGATTCTGAATCATGCTGTATAGTGGCTCACTTTGAAGTAAACACAGAAGCTAAAATGCATGGACTTAGTGCTCAGAAGCCCTTTTTACATAGCTCCTGATTCTTAGCTTTGTTACACGTAAGTAATGTTGTTGTTTTTGTAGTGTGAAGCTGGGAAAGGTGAAGGGTAACTTTTTAATAGAAATAGGAAAGTTTATTTTAAGTTAGGGAACAACAGAGGACAAAGCAGCTCCCCCCAAAGGTGGGTATCCCGGAAAGAGAGTGACCTTTAAGCCCTTGGGGAGTGGGCTTTTAAACCTTCCTGAGGTTTTCTATGGTCACTTTTTAAAGTAACATTCAAGTTATTCCAGGACCTAGTTGATCATGTGTTTCATGCTGCCCTCTACTCTCTTAAAATGATACTCATTATTTTACCTCTTTGAGAAAAAAAATTAAAGCCAGAGCTAAGGGCTATAATTTAAGCATATCAGTGGATTATACCCGTTTCCTGCAACCCCGGCTTCCAACCTCAGGTGCACCAGCACCAAATGCATGGAATCCTTAAGGGTTTCACCTACAGATCTTACAGATGGATGTGATAAAGACAGATAGCAAGGGGTAGAGTACAGCCTCTCTTATTTTTACTGTTTTTCACATGTTTAGAGAAGTGTCTGGTTTGGTCACATCCCTATGTTTGAATATTGTGAGAGAGATTATTTCTAACTCAGCAGATGGTCTTTGGGAGCTTGGATAAAGAACACTCATTTGATTATTCTCATAGGGAATAACTGATAGGAATTTTCCCTATGTTTGTAGTGACAAAGATATGTTCAGATACTTTTGACAATGTTAAGGGTCTTGTTCAGTTCTTTTATCTATCCCAGAGCTGCAAGAAACCTCTCTTACTGTCACACAGAGCCTAAAATGAACTGGAAAAAACAGGGACAATGAAAACAGCAGATCTGTGCTGAATCATATTCAGTGAGGGTCATTCAGATGCTAGCAAGTCCTGTGTCTGCCACTTAATTCAGTCGGTGATTTATTCAATCCCCATCTCTGAACCCAAATCATTTTTATGAAAAATAAAAATAGCCCAATGTGACCTTGGCATTCACCTGAGTACTGAGTATCTCAGAGGGAAGGCATGCACAGGCAAGGTTTTCAGAGTTCTATCTGCTCCTTCACTGCTACTTTAATTATGATCTTTCATGGGGGACCAGATGGCCACTAATTAGGGAGACCCCAATGGATAGAACCTTTTTGTACTTTACATCTAACAGATGCACAATTTAATCAGCCTTTCAGTTATGGTACCCAGGGTTATGGGGTACATCCCTTTTGTGTGGGAGAGAACACAGAAAGCCTGAAATAATGGTGCCTTATATAAATAAATTCTTATTACCCAGTAGTTATCAATCAGGGAACCATCAGTACCCAGCTGTTTTGTAGATCTTCCAATCTAATGAGAATTTATATGTACACACGTGACCCTGAGGCCTTTTGGATCTCCAGTTTCCTACCAAATCATCAAAGGAACCTTAATTTGTGTTCAGTATAACCACCATCCTAAGAGTTACTTTTAAAAATTCAGTTCCAGCTAATTTAGAACTTCTCTATTAGCTAGACTCTTAATGAACTAGAACAATCTATTTATAGACTCTGACAGATAATTCAGTGTTCATTAGGTAGATGGATAGATAAGATCATACACTTAAAGAACAAACTTATAAGTATGCATGTCACACATGGGGAAGTTTAATGAAATGTGTCAGCTGGAGTGTGACCCTTCCCTGCCTGGTCCAGACTGACTTTTAGGAGATCAACTGATATGCAATGAAGAGGAGGATAATAGGAAATTGATGACACTATTATTTGTGTACCGCTGGACAAAAGCTGTGATATATATTCCGGTAACAGAAAAAATAACCAGGTAGTCAAGAGTCTTGGGTTCTAGGCATAGGTCTTCTATTAACTACCCACATGACCTACAACTCAGTGTCCTTCTTGCAAAATGACCATATCAACCCTTACCTGTCTCACAAGTTTGGGATAAGAAATTAATTTGAGCTCCCCTAGAAACAGACCCTGAAACAAGGATTTAAGTGGAAGTAGTTTTTTTTTTTGAGAGTTGAAGAATATACTGGTAGAAGAGTGGGGTAGTAAAAACAAGAGAGGAAAGCAAGTAGACATTAAAGGAAACCTAATCAAACTAAGCTAGGATAGAGAGTCACTGGGACTTAACCCTTTGGGGATAGTCTTGAAGACAGTCTAAGATATCTACTTCAGAGTTACTAGACCTTAGGGGTGAGGGTACACTGATTGACTCCTACCATTCTTTGATTGAGGGCTGCTTAGTTTTTGGTTGAGTGCCATTAATTCTTAATTCTTCTGCATGTCAAACTTGCCACATTGGTTGGCAAAGTGGGCTCTAACATCTAGCAAAGTCCTTAGCAAAAGAAGTGGAGGTGCTGGCAGCACAAAGTTGGGGGGCATGTACTAAATTGGAAAGGGTGAAGAGGAGTAAGTATGACCACATCTGCTACATTTGACACAAGGATGCAAGTGAGTTTATTTTGTATAAATAAAATTTCTTAATAATTATAAGCATTTGAATTATAGTTATTTGCTAATACCTATGAGACTGATGACAGACAGACATATGGCTGGAAAGAAATTGAAATTATAATCATAATATCTATTGAATACTTAATATGTATCAGATACCAAATGTTTTATTTCATTAGTTTTTGTGGTACTGGGGATTGAACCCACGTGCATAGACCTCTGAGCTACACCCCCAGCCCTATTTTATTTTTATTTTAAAACAGGGTCTCAGTAGGTTGATGAGAGTCTCACTACTTGCTGAGGCTGTCCTTGAACCTGCAATCATCCTATCTCAACCTCCCAAGTACTAGGATTACAGGCGTGCACCACCACACCCAGCTAAATTGTGTGTTTTAAATACATTGACTCAGCCGGGCGAGGTGGTACACACCTGTAATCCCAGTACTTGGGAGGCTAAGACAGAAGGATTGCAAGTTCCAGGCCAGACCCAGCAACTTAGTGAGACCCTGTTTAAAAAATAAAATAAAATAAAATAAAATAAAATAAAATAAAATAGGAGTAGAGGTGTAGCTTGGAAGTAGAATGCCCCTGGTTCAGTCTCCAGTAGCAATAAACAAACAAACAAACAAGCACTGACTCATTCAATCCTCTTTGCAAGCTAAATATTGCTATTATCTCCTTTTTACAGAGGAGAAGACTGACTCTCAGAGACCTAAAATAAATTGCTTAAAGTTATATAGCTAATAGATGGAAGACCTGAAATTTGAACCCTGACAGTCAAATGCTATAATCCACATTCTGTTTTTTTTTTTTTGTGTGTGT
>PVJS01062707.1:0-10664 GCA_004027185.1 Glis glis | reverse complement strand
GGGCAATCTATAGCTTAGTCCCCTCACCTGTAAATGGGGCTAAGAAAAGTACCCAGCTGCCGCTGTGGGGATGAAGGAGACAGCGAAGTTAAAGTGTTCCGGCTGTGCGCAGTGGTGCACGCCTGCATCCCAGTACTTGGGAGGCTGAGACAAGAGGATCGCAGGTTCGCGGCCAGCCTTAGCAACTTAGCGAGGCCCTTGGCAACTTAGTGAGACCCTGTTTCCAAATTTAAAAATAGGGCCAGGGATATAGCTCAGAGGTAGAATGCCCCTGAGATCCATCCCCAGTACCACAAAAAAATAGTGTTTAACACACACACACACACACACACACACACACCACCTAGCATGTACTAAGCACATAGTATTTGTTGACTATTAGTAAAATTCATTACTACCAAGTAATTGAATAGGCCAAGTAATTTTTAAATTCTTTTTTCATAAAATAAGACATATATATTACATATTATATTATGTATATAATATATACATATATATATTATATATTTTATATATATAACAAATATATAATATATATAACAAATATATATATAATAAATATATATATAAATAAGACATATATATATATATAAGTATATATATATATATTTGCGGTACTGGGGATTGAACCCAGGAGCGTTCTACCTCCGAGCTACACCCCCGGCCCTATTTTTTTATACTTTATTTTGAAACCGAGTCTCACAAAGTTGCAGAGGGCCTCACTAAGTAGCTGAGGCTGGCCGCGAAGCCGGATCCTCCGGTCTCAGCCTCCCAAGTACTGGGAAGACATATATTAATAATGCTAAAGAACAGAATTAGTTCTCCATTTTCCCAAAACACTAAAATAGCACATGACATAATAATTTACCACTGAATATAAATTGATGTGTGCAATCAGTTATCCCCAAAATGTCTCTGTTTTGGGTCTCACTTTGAGAGTCCTTAAAAACGTATACTCTTCAATGACCTTTATTAATAAAGTTATCAACAAACAACAAAAAGAATTACTTCAAAAAAATCTTAATGTGAAGGACCTCAACGCCTAGGACCTAGGGACTTCTTTAAGGGAGATTCTTTTTTTTTCTTTTTTTTTTTTGCGGTACCGGGGATTGAACCCAGGGGTGTTCTACCTCCGAGCTACACCCGCAGCCCTATTTTTTATACTTTACTTTGAAATCGGGTCTCACGAAGTTGCGGAGGGCCTCACTAAGTAGCTGAGGCTGGCCGCGAACCCGGATCCTCCAGTCTCCGCCTCCCAAGTACTGGGATTACAAGCATGCGCCACCACGCATGGCCATTCTTGATTTGCCTCTCTATATGTGAGCTATAGCACTATTATTAAGCTCCTTTTTTACTTGAGTAACACTGCTAGGGTTCCTAGTTGGAGAAGATTATTCTAAATTAAATACTGCAACTTTCACCACAGGGCCTCCATTTCAACTGCATTTCAAGCGGAAGGAAGGGGGCATGAGAAAAGAAATCAAATTTTGCAATAGACCAAAATTGTTCTACAAAATGCAGAAATGGTAACAGCTCACCATGAACTCAGCAAGGCTTAATAAAAGTCAAACGGATAGACTTTATAAATATTCACTTCCAGTAGGTGGTCAGAGATAAGCTGAAGAGATAGATGATGTCTGGGATGGTAGTCCTTTAGAATAGGTACTGGAGAGCCGGGCGTGGTGGCGCAGGTTTGTAATCCCAGAACTTGGGAGGCTGAGACAAAAGGATCCGGGTTCGCGGCCAGCCTCAGCTACTTAGTGAGGCCCTCTGCAACTTCGTGAGACCCTGTTTCAAAATAAAGAATAAAAAATAGGGCTGGGGGTGTAGCTCGGAGGTAGAACACCCCTGGGTTCAATCCCTGGTACCGCAAAAAAAAAAAAAGAATAGATACTGGAGATACATGAAGAACTTCATGTGAAATCATTATGGGCTCATCAGATATTATACTGATAGATCAATAATCACCTTAAAAGGTTTCCCAATTCTGAGTGTCTTAATCACAATTTAAAACATGCTAAAAATTTTCCTTCTGCATCAACCAGCTTTCAGCAAGTCTGAATTTGGCTTGCTCCCTCTGGTCCTAGGAGCCAAAGCAGAACTGAATGGCTATACTGTTCACATGCAGACTTGATGCGAAAAAAATCGTTCTAAGACTTTTAAAATTAATCTACTATTTGTATTGTTCTGCTTATAGTTTAACTGTGACATAAGCGATTTGCTAATTTGAAAGATTGTAGAGACAGTAACCCCGGTGTAATCTGCAGACCATTCGAAGTACTTTTTACACCTGAAAGCATTTTCTTGTATTCTGTTGTTTGCTCTGAAATTGCAGGTTTTAACTGGTCAAGGAAAACACATCTTGTCTCAGCCTCCAGGAGTACTGCAGGCCAGGCGTGCGGCTTTGCAGGCAGCGTGGGTGGCAGGCAAGAACGTTCCAACTCAGAGCCCGGCCCCTCAAGAAGAGCACTTGGTGGTTTATCCTTAAAAACACCCATTTTCCAGGTTTGGGATGGCCTGGTTGTCCTGACACCCACGGCTCTCCCCTGGGGCACTGTCCTCTGTGGCCACCCATGGTTCTGGGCCCTCTTCCTGGCCAGTCTCTCCCTACAGCTTCCCCTGCAGGATACCACAGCAAGACACTCTTCTGCAAGAGCAGAGAACAGACCCACAGCCTTGCTTGGAGCAGCTGCGGGAGTTAAATTTCTTCTTGCTTCAAAATGTCAGCAAAGTGCTCCCATATTGGAAGAAATCAATAGGAAGAAATTCAGCTCCCGCGGCTGCTCCAAGCAAGTCATTCATTCCCAGTGATAACGCCTCATCTGGTGAATTTCCACTCCCATCAACCGCAGGCTGATTCATCCAGGAAGGTCTATCTGCTGGACGAGGGCTCCCCATCTGTGTTCTTTTCTTTCTTTCTTTCTTTTCATTTATTTATTTATTTTTGGTACTGGGAATTGAACCCTGAGGCATTCTACCTCTGAACTGTTAGATAAAAATGCCAAGAAATAACCAGGACAAAAGCAATGGGCTCCGAGAGTAGCCTTTTTATTGAGGGTAGCGAGGGGCTGGCAGAGCTTAGGCAAAGCAACTACCAGCAGCCTGAGGAGGGAGGCAGGCTGCTTTTAAGGGCTGGTGAAGAAGGAAGTGGAAACTTTTCTCGTGTTTTCTGCAAAGTCTGTTATTGAGGGTAAAAAGCTTGTTTGTTAAGATGTTTATCAGCCGTTACATTCTTGGTATGGAGAGTCTTTCTGCAGCTGCGGGTTGTACTTCCTTTTTTTTTTTTTTTTTGCGGTACCAGGGGCGTTCTACCTCCAAGCTACACCCCCGGCCCTGTTTTTTATATTTTATTTTGAAACCGGGTCTCACGAAGTTGCGGAGGGCCTCACTAGGTAGAGAGAGAGAGAGAGAGAGAGCGCTGAGGCTGTCCGCGAACCCGGATCCTCCGGTCTCCGCCTCCCAAGTACTGGGATTACAAGTGTGCGCCACTGCACCCGGCTGTACTTCCTTTTACCTGTGGATACTTCCTCCTTCTGCATCTGCTCGCATTTTCTCATGTGTCCTTGTGCCTGGGTTGTTAGCGGGTCACAGCTATCCGCTATCCCAAAGCCCCCGACCCAACATGTGCTACATCCCCAGTCCTTTTTATTTTTTATTTGGAAACAGAGACTCGCTAGGTTGATGAGAGTCTCACTACTTGCTGAGGCTGTCCTCGAACCTGTGATCCTCCTATCTCAGCCTCCCAAGTACTAGAATTATAGGTGTGCGCCCGCGCTCAAGCATAAGCGTCCTCCTTCTGAGTGGCTTCTCCTGGAGCAACTCTCAGCCTTCCCCCGCTCCCCGGCCCTCTGAGCTCCCAGTTCAAGTCGGAATCTCTTGAGCGGACCCTCCACAGACACAGCGCTCCCAGCAAACCGGCAGCCAGAGCCTGTGTCCTGAAACAGACCTGACTGGTCGCTTCTCACCTAAAGCCCCTGGTGGTTCCCTACTCACTGAAGTCCTAACTCCTAAAGCTTCAGATCTGACAGGCCCCGGCCCTTCCTGCTACCAAAGAGCCCGGAAGAAGACCTGGCCAACAACAATCCACCCACTTGCTCCTGTCTAAAAGGCCAGCCAACCGAGAGCATTGTCATCAAGGGGGACACGACACCTGAGTGCAGGTCCCCTCAGACGGACGTCAGCCTCGTAGATCTGATCTGAGGGTGGACCCGGGGCCCAGAAGGGATAGTGTCGATTTCACTGGGGAAGAGCAAAGAAAATGCAGGGCGAGAGCGTTCACGCTGTGGGGCTTGAGTTCACCAGTCTCATCTCATCTTGCTGAAGGCGCAGCTGAAGCCTCTAGAGGCAGACCTCCTCAGTCAAGGTCAGGGCTCAGTCGCCAACATCAGGACCCAGGACCTGGCCCACAATTCTGCTGCTTCTGCCAACAGACCTAGACGACTCTCCCAGGCACCATGTCTGGGATTCCCTCAAACTTCCCCCTTTTGCTGGATGCAGTGCAGGACTCCCGCCCCACCCCCACCGGCCTGCAGACCTCGGGGTGACCTATAGGAGCTAAACGGGAAGGCGTGGACTCCCCACTAGTTCAGGTGGAACTCCAGGGCGAACACAAGGGCTTTTGACTATAGAAAAAATAGGCCCATTGTCTAAGTGGGTGGAACCAAACCACAGCAGGAGCTAGGAGCCAGATCCTTTGTGCCCAGAGATGAGGACTCGGCCCTAAAATATTAGAGTGGACATGGGAAGGGGATAAAGGAAGATATACTTTAAGAAAATAGAGGAGGAGAACGAAGATGGTGGGGTTGCCAGAGGCAGCGTGTCACCAGTGCTCTGAGAATCAGAGCTCAGCCGGTAGGAAGACTGCATCTTGAAATGAAAAGTAGGGCAACCAAAACTCAACAAAACAATGAGAGCCAAAGTGCAGCGGAATGCGAGGCAGTGGAAAGAGCAGAGGGCGGTAGGGAGCTCAAAGCACTTCACCTGGTAAGCGGAGAGCAGAGACAAAGGCACCATCTTGGCTGAGCCACGCAGCTCCTGGAATCCTCCAGCAAAGAAACAGCTGATTCTTGTGAAACCAGAGATTATAGTCCACCATCGAAAGCAGCCGACATCAGACCACGATGAAGCCTAAGTTGAACCAGATCCACACCTACAACGGTGACTACTACAAAGGGTGGGACGCGAGCCTCAGCCCCCACAAAGAAAGCGATGTGGAGAGACATAGACGAGGCAACCAGGCACAGGAGCACCCCAACACCAAGAAAATGAGCAGGTGAAACATGGCTCCCGTGGAATAGCCTAGCACCGGCACAGAACACCCCAGCACTGAGGACATGGACGGATATGGCATGCCCCCCCCCCGAGCCACCCAATGAGAACACAGGTGAGTGAGATAAAGAGAGGTAGCATGTTGATGGCACTCTGAAACTCGGAATTCGGCCAGTGAGAAGACTGCTCCTTAACAAGAAAAGTGGGTCAGACAAAACAAAACAAAGAGAGCCGAAGAGCTCTCTTTGGACACAGCGGGGGGGGGGGGGCTAAACAGAATTCCACGCATTTCACCTGGTAAGTGGAGAGCAGAGGCAAAGGTGCCATCTATACGGGGCCACACCTACACCATGACTCCCGGAGACCAACAGTAAAGAGACAGCGGATCTTTATGAAACCAGTGACTATAGACCACCATTGAAACTGATCAACTCCGGAACATGATGAAGCCCAAGTCAATCCAGACCCGTACCTATAACAACGATGGTTTTAAGGGGTGGCTGTTAGCCTCTGCTCCCACAACGAGTGTGATGAGGAGAGACAAAGAGGAGGTGGCCATACACAGCAGCAGCCCAACTCTGAGAACACAAGCTGGCGAGCCATGGCCCCCCATGAGCAGCCCAACACCGTCCTGGAACACCCCAGAACTGAGGACATAGCTAGATGAGACATGGTCCCCTCCCCAGCAGCCCAGCACTGAGAACATGGACAGGTCAGCCCCGCTCCCAAAGACCCCCGCACTGGGGAAGCAAGGCGGTCTAACCCTTGGCCCTGCCCCCAGAGAACCCTTCCCCCCGGCGCTGGGGACACGGAGCAGGCAAGCCCTCGGCCCCGCCCCCAGAGACCCCTGGCTCTGGGGACACGGGGTGGGTGAGCCCTTGGCCCCACCCCCAGAGACCCTCCGGTGCTGGGGACACAGGGCGGGTGAGCCCTTGGCCACACTCCCAGAGAACCCCTCCCCCGGCGCTGAGGACGCGGGGTGGGTGAGCCCTCAGCCTCACCCCAGAAAACCCCTCCCCTAGGTACTGAGAATGTGGGGCAGGTGAGCCCTCAGCCCCGCCCCCGGAGACTCCCCCCGGCACTGGGGACATGAGGTGGGTGAGCCCTCAGTCTCACCCCCAGAGAACCCCTTCCCCCTGTGCTTGGGATGCGGGGCAGGTGAGCCCTTAGCCCCGCCCCCGGAGACCCTCCAGTGCTGGGGATACAGGGCAGGCAAGCCCTTGGCCCCACTCCCAGAGAACCCCTCACCCCAGCACTGGGGACACGGGGCAGGTGAGCCCTTAGCCCCACCCCTGGAGAACCCCTCACCCCAGCACTGGGGACGCAGGGCAGGCGATCCCTTGGCCCCACCCCCGAAGACCCCCCAGCGCTGGGGACACGGGGCAGGCGAGCCCTCGGCCCTGCCCCCAGAGAACCCCCTCCCCCTGCCACTGGGGACAAACGGCAGACGAGCCCCCGGCCCCCCCAGAGTACCCCAGTACTGAGGTCAAGGGAGGATGAGCCACGACACCACACAAGAGGGACTTCAGACAAGGAGAGAAAACCTCAGATGAGCAAAGAAGGCGAACTAACTGGGGGAGACGGGAGGGAAGGAGAGGGAAACAAACTGGTGCACAGGATGGACATACACGAAGATGTCAAAGTCAACTACTATGCTGAAAATGGGAAGCAGGGAGGGGGGATGCAAGGGGGTGGGAATTGGGGAGGGCTAATTGACCGATGAGTACATGTATACATCAACCACCCTGAAATCCTGCAAGATATAAGACTGCAATGCACTAATAAAATAAATAGAGGAAACTAACAAGAGTTCTTACTCACTCTGGGCTTTGTTTGTTTCGTTGGTTCTCCCCATCCCCCATAGTTCTCTATGTGGCCTTCTAAGTCCCCCAGGAGCTAAGAGGGCTAGGAAAAGGTGTGGCTTCCTGCAGAGTCCAGGAATCAAGAAGAGATTTGGCTCCATTAGGAGGCTATTAAAGAAAGGAGCCACTCTATCATTTCCCTAATTGCTAGCGGAAGAGAAAAACAAAACAAAAACTCAGAGCTCGGTGCCCACCATTAAACAGAGGAAACAAACCCCCCACCTGCAAAATACAGGGGCCTGTGTGGGACTGGGGCCTGCCCCCCTCAGTGCTGCAAGAGGCGGCGGGAGGGGAAAGCAGGAAAGGCTGAGCCTTAAACAGCAAAGCTTTCCCGAGCCACGTGATACTGATTCCAAATTGCCAGATGCCTCAGTTCACCCCATAAAAAGTCTCTGAGCAGCTGGGTGCGGTGACACACACGTGTGATTCCAGTACTCTGGGCTGTGGGTGTGGGTGTAGCTCAGAAGCAGAACCTCAGGGGAGGCAGAGAAGTAACGTACCCAACGTGGCACATCTCCATAACTTAACACCACCCCCCACTCAATCCGGCAGAGAATGTCCTAAGGTTTCTTCAGTTTCCTAAATGAAATCCACCGTCCAGAATGATTTCTGCCCCTCTACTTTTGGGATTTGGCAAACAGCCAGCATTTTGCTTTCGGTCTCACCCTCCACTTACGTACCAGTTTCCTGATGCCGCACTCAGAATTGCACGGTCCTTCATGAAACCTTGCGTTTTTTGAAACTCAAGCTCTTTTTTGAAAAGGGCAGTACTCATAAAAAGTCATTTTTACTGAATTGACAATTTTTTGCACAGCCATTCTTTGGCCATAAAAAGGGATGCTACCAGGAAAAGAAAGTATAATGAGAAGGAAATAGAAAGAGGGAGAGTCCCTGAATGGTCACAAAGGGGAGGAGACTCCAAATTCAGGAACCAAACGGGCCCAGAGCCTGTGGTCTTTGAACAATGGCAGCCCCGCCTGTCTCTTTCCATGCCTGGTGGCCTCTGACTTCCTCCTCAGCATCCCTCCAGCCTCGCTTTCCCAGACCCACAGTGGAGGTCTGGGAGTGGGCGATGAGCACCCAGCACGGAGCTGCAGGGCTGGAGGAGCAGGAAAAGGACCTGACTCACTAGCCGCACAGGACGCGGCTTGAGGAGCCGCCCTGCGGAGCCGCTTCCTCCATGCTAACTGAGAGCAAAGGGCCGGGCTGGAGGCATCGCAGCCTTCTCCACTCAGAAACCCCTTGTCCCTCCCTCTCCCTCTGCCGGGTTACATTCCTCGGCCCATAGATCACTTATTTACTGCGTTGTTTCAGAGGGGAGAAACTCAGTTGGATCCCTTAAAGTCCCAAGCCTTCCATTCAGTTTAAGAGGGTGTGCCATCTTAGGACCAGGCATAAAAAAATGTTTAAACTCTCTGCAGGGAATTTTTGACAAGGGCCTTTGCACCACCCAAAATACCTCTAGGGAGAATGAGCTACAAAAATGAGGAGGAAGGAACCTAATATGTGCTGGGGACCTTTAAGTCTGCACCTCCTCTAATGCTCACAATGACCCTTTGAAGTAAGTAC
The DNA here is from genome assembly GCA_004027185.1 of Glis glis. NCBI lineage: Eukaryota > Metazoa > Chordata > Mammalia > Rodentia > Gliridae > Glis > Glis glis. Next base: position 1,965 of record PVJS01062707.1, on the reverse strand, counting down.
TTTTACCCTCTGTTTTCCAAGGAGCCAATTAAATTGTCCTTTATCTCAGAACTGGTAAAAGTTGGAAATGGGATTTAGTTCCTCATGATAACCAGGTGTGATAGGAGCATGTCTATAATCCCAGTACTTGGGAAGCTGAGACAGGAGGACCGCGGGTTCGAGGCCAGCCTCAGCAACTTAGCAAGACTCTCAAGAGCCTAGTGAGACCGTTTCAAAAATAAAATAAAAAGGGCTGGGGGTGTAGCTCCGAGGTAGAATACCCCTGGGTTCAGTCCCCAGTACCACACACACACACACACACACTCACACACAATTTAGATTCACTGGGCATGGTGGCTCACACTTATAATCCCAGTACTTGGGAGGCTGAGGCAGGAGGATCGCAGGTTTGCATCCAGCCTCAGCAACTTGGCAAAATAAAAATTGTTGCAAAATAAAAAATAGGGCTGGGGTTTTGGCTCAGAGGTAGAATGCCCCTGGGTTCCATCTCCAGTATCATGCACACATGTGCACACGCGCGCGCGCACACACACACACAGCTTAGATTCACACCCTCCCTGAATTTAAAGCTCCTATTTTCACTCCACACCATGGCACCTACCCGAATGCAAAGAAAGGAAAGCTGACTGCTTCTAAAGCAAATCACGCAGGGCTTCAGTGAAGAGACAGCGTCTGAAACAGGCCGCAGCACAGAGAATAACGCGGGAGGCTGAATAGGAAGGCAAGGGTGTCGTAGGACGAAGGAAAGGAATTAAATTAAGTTCAGAATAAGAAAATAAAACGTGGGTGTAGATCAAGGAAGTAGAGCGGAGCCATGCGGTGGAGGCTTCGAATGCCAACTAAGGAATTCGCCTTCATCATATAGATGATAGGAGTGAAGGAAAGTTTTGAGGCGTCGGAAATGGCTTTTTTTTCTTTTTTTTCTTTTTTTTTGAGAGGGTACTAGGGATTGAACTCAGGGGTGTTCTACCTCTGAGCTAGACCCCCACCCCTATTTTATTTTTTCTTACTTTGAAACAGAGTCTCAATAAGTTGCTGAAGTTCTCACTAAATTGCTGAGGCTGTCCTCGAACCTGCGATCCTCCTGTCTCAGTCTCCCAAGTACTGGGATTACAGGTGTGTACCACCGTGCCCGGCCAAAGCAGCATTTTCGGAAAGATTTTCTAACAATATTAGGCAAGATGACTTGGGGAAGTGGTTTTTAGCCTTCACAACTCATTAGAATTACCTGGAAGCTTTCATCCTTTCCTGCTTTTTCAACGTTTCATTTTGAAATAATTTCAGACTCTCAAAAGTGTTTCAGAAATAGAGGCCTCGTACACTCTCCACTCGACTGCCCCAGATATTAGTGTTTGAGGATCCACGGCACAGTCACCAGCCAAGACATTATCATGGTATCATGCAGGGAACCGGTCTCCAGACCTCGTTCACACTCCGTCCCCTTCCCGCTGACATCTGCTTTCTGGACCAGGATCCAGTCGAGGTGCCCACACTGCGCTCAGTTGTCTGGTCGCCTTAGACTCCTTGAATCTGGACTAGCTCCTCACAGCTTCTTTTGTCTGCCAGGCGTGGTGGCGCATGGCTGTAATTCCAGTACTTGGGAGGCTGAGACAGGAGGGCCGCAGGTCCGAGGACAGCCTCAGCAACATAGTGAGACTCTCAGCAAACTAGTGAGAACCTTTTCAAAAAAAAGGAAGGGGGGGCCGGGCATGTTGGCACACGCTTGTAATCCCAGTACTTTGGGAGGCGGAGACCGGAGGATCCGGGTTCGCAGCCAGCCTCAGCTCTCTCTCTCTATTTAATGAGGCCCTCCACAACTTCATGAGACCCGGTTTCAAAATAAAGTATAAAAAATAGGGCTGGGGGTGTAGCGCGGAGGTAGAACGCCCCTGGGTTCAATCCCTGGTACCGCAAAAAAAAGAAAGAAAGAAAGAAAGAAAGAAAGAAAGAAAGAAAGAAAGAAAG
>PVJS01062706.1:0-10664 GCA_004027185.1 Glis glis | reverse complement strand
TTCCATTGTGTGTATTTCCCATAATTTTGTAATCCATTCATCTGTTGATGGACACCTAGGTTGGTTCCATAATTTGGTCACTGTGAATTGTGCTGCTATGAACATGGGTATGCATGTATTACTGTAGTTTTCTGGTTTCAGTCCCTTTGGAATGATACCCAGTAGTGGTATAGCTGGGTCATATGGCGTATCCATTCCCAGTTTTCTTAGGATCTCCATACTGAACTCCAAAGTGGTTGAACTAGTTGCACTTCTAAGTATTTATTTATTTATTTACTTATTTATTTTTATTTATGGTAGTGGGGATTGAACCCAGTGACACTCTACCACTGAGCTACATCCCAAGCCCTTTTAATTTTTTTTTAAATGTTAGGCATGATCTCAATAAGTTTCCCAGGCTGGCCTCAATCTTGTGATCCTCCTGTCTCAGCCTACCCAGTTGTTGGGATTATAGGTGTGCACCACCACACCTGGTGTCTAAGCATTTATTTTTGCATAGAGCTATTCTAATGTCATGAAAAATGAATTTTGTAGATTTACAGACTGAACTTTATTATTTTGGAGGTGTTAATTATAAAAAAAAGCAATAGTAAGAATTTATCTGTGGCTCTTATGTTTTTTTTTCTATCACTGTGGAAGCCAGCTTATTTTAGTTTTTATTAAATAGTTTTAAAATATGTGTAAACTAAACACACACACTCTATCTCTCTATTTTTCTCTCTCCCCCATATATAATAAATATATCATTTGTAGATAGTTTCATAGAGAGATCCAACATAGATAGGAAGATAAATAGATATTTGTTGCTATTGTTGTTCAAGGACTAAACTCCATGGACAGGTATTACTGGAATAAATCTGAGTCAATTATATAATTGCCATTGGATTTTTTTGTCAGTAAAATGAGAATAATATCTCATACTTAAGGTTCTCATGAGGATTAAAGACAGCCTAGGTTTTAAAAACAGTATTTTCAGAGAATTCCATTGATCTGCCCTCCTTTATTCCAAAAGTATTAAGAAGGGGGACAAATAAATTGAATAGTGGTCACATCAGGATACTGAATCAAGGAACAATACATACATATACATGCATATACACACCATATTTATTCTTCATGGGTTTCTTAATAACTCCAGATTTCATATCAGCAAATTTGTTTTGAAGATACACATTTGAAGAGTAAAAAAATATATAATTCTCATTCATATCAGACTAATGTCTGAAGGAAGTTTAACATTTCAAATAGAATATGTAAGAGTAAATTTAATGAAAGCTATGCAAAGCCTCTGCTTGGAACATGGTCAAATGCTGCTGAAGGAAATTAAAATGGTATAACAAGTAGAGAAATATACGTTATTTACCTGGATAATGAATATTATTAAAATGGCAATTTTCTTCATAGATCTAGCGCAATCCCAATCGACATGCTAGCTGTCTTTTAAAAAGATATTAACAAACAGGCATGCCTACATGGTCAATTGATTTTTCAGCAATGGTGCATACATAATCCAATAGGGGAAGAACAATCTTTTCACCCAATAGTGCTGAAACAGCTGGATGTGTACATGAAAGAAAAATGAATCTCTTCATTTACCTAGCACTATCTGCAAAAAATAACTAGAAATGGATTGTAGACCTGGACACAGGAGGCACAACTATAAAAACTAATGTTTAATAAGTTTAACAAAACATAACAAGAGAATGAGAATAATGACAAGATTTGGAATGGATTTTCAAATGATAATGAAAGAAGAAAAAGGGGAGACCCCTGATGTAGATCACACCTTGGAGGCATTTTTAATGGGGTAGTGGTCAGAGCAAATTACAGAGTCAAGGGACAATATGTAAATCCACATATTTACATATATATGCATATACACATACATATGCATATATTAGTGTGGATGATACTAACACAAGAGTAATTTTTTTATTGTAATACGGAATGGGATACCATATTGCTCCTGAGTTTGTAATGATGATTCAGTCACATAAGGTTAACACCTGAGCACCAGTAGGGTGTCTTCTCACAGCAGCCCCTCTGTAAATATACGTCTTTATTTCATCATTTGTTCATCCAACCGATAAGGTAATGTACGATGGCTGCAAATCCATCTGGCGTGTAAGTCATCACACAAGAAGTGCTGGGATGTGCAGACACAAGTCACCCTGTACCCACTACACCCTGAGGAAGATTGTGGTCTTCTTGGAGAATGCCAGGTCAACTTCAGCTGAAGTTAACTGATTATGACATTCCACTTAATGATTCTTTTTTTACAATTTCTATCTCTGAGAAAGAATCTCAACCTCAGTAAACATAGCTTTTATATGATAGCTTTTAGAAGCATAACAATAACAATATCTGACCACAGAAAGAAAATATGTAAATGTTAAATATGGAGCTCATCTTTAGCATGTCTCTACTACATCTTTCTGTAGTAGGAGCCAATAGGTTTCTAATAGTCTTTTTTTAGGATTTCTTTACTTATTTGTGGGAAAGACAAGGCCAATGTTCTCATCATATGTAAGGACATACTGAAGCATTGTACACTTTTGGATGCTGACATGCTTAATCCTTTTGAATGTCTCCAACCTCAATTTCCATGGCTTGGAGAAGTTCAGAGCCCCCCTCAACTTCTTCAGACTCCCCAGCACCTCCATTCCCATGTCCCTGGGGTTTGGGGCTCTGCACTTTCACCTTTTCTGTCTCTATGCTGCTCGATGGTGACTCAGACACAAGTCTCAGCACTCCTCCAAATGGGCTGAGAGTCCCCTCAAATAAATTCTACTGCTAGCCAGGTGGACCTCAGGTGTGTCTTTGTAGGGAAAGGATTTTACACACCCCAGAGGAGTGACTTTTACATGACATACTCCAGAAAACCAGTAGCAGCCCCCTCGGTCATTCGTGCACTGACGGATTCATTCAGCCACTGGGAATGCTCTTCATGCTTCCTCCCCTAGAATTGTTACTAAATAAATTCAGGAATGGACAGATCTATAGTGGTTATTCGGGGGGAGGCATATCTGTTGAAATGTTAGCCTGCATACATTTGAAATGGAAGATATCATAATCTGTACTTGAGGAAAAGTGGGAAAATAAATTTCTTGGAAAAGTCATTCGATGCTAAATGTTATTTGCTATGATTGTATTACCTGAAGCTGATGCACCATTTCATCTAGAAATTCTTACGCCAATAGAGTCAAAAGGAATTCTATTCAGCCTCCTGTCTTGCCTGTGAAGTTCACTCAGGCCTTTTAGTACGGCAACAAAGTGCCATGCATTTGGACAATCTGTCACTATAACAGACTGTCCAGCTATTGCCTTATGACATTTCATGTTACTCTAGAGGAGTTTTAAGAAAGACATGAAAAGAAATGATAGTTTACATACATAGTCATTTTGAAAAATATTATTTCTCTAAATATGGGCATTTTGAGGCATATGGCATTCATACAAAATGCATGACTAACTAAAATATATATATATTTAATGACCCATCTTAGATAATATTTTATATATTTATTGGCTTTCGTTTATTCTTTTGATATTTTTTGTCTTTTAGCAAGTTGAATAAAATATAAGATTCTGAGTGATTCTAATATATGAGCACCATATTATTATTTGAATCCAATTTTGCAATTAAAACAATTTCTTTGGTTTATGTATTTTCTTTTATGTTAGAACTCTGAGGGGAAAGTACAAGAATCAATGATAGTTATCAGGAAAAAAAGAGTATCCCCACACTTGACATTTTTGTCTATTTTCTTTAGCCTACATGTGTTCCTCTCAGTACCTAGGAAAGTAGAAAACTAGCACAAAACAAAAAGCTTTCCAGCAATAGGGGCAACAAATAGGTATGAAAACATCATACATCCTGTGTATTATGAAAGGTCATTGGTTGTGGACAAAAGTGTAAACAGTGAGACATTAGCTTCAGTTGCTATATCTCAGATCCAGTGAGGGAGAAAGGAAGCTTTTCATAGCCTTATGGAGCCACAGGAACACGGTGGCATATGACAGACAGTCTTAACTGTCTGCAGCCCCCCCCCCTGAAAAATAGCAGGAGAAGATGGGAATGATTGGGTAATGGTGGTGCACACCTGTAATGCCAGTACTTGGGAGGCTGAGATAGGAGGGTTACAGGTTCCAAGCCAGCATCAGCAACTTAGTGAGACTCTCAGCAACTTGGTAAGACCATGTTTCAAAATTTTAAAAATTAAGAAAAAAAGGGCTGGAGGTATAGTTCAGAAATAGAATGGCTCTAGATTCAATCCCCAGTACCAAAAAAAAAAAAAAAGATGTGAATGAAGATGGAACCACATTTTAGAAATAAGATTCCAACCTTGGAAATTTGAAATTTATCTGCTGATCTATGGTAAAATTATTAAATGCAAATATTTAGTATTCATACTAAAGAGCAGAACAATTATACCACCAAAGCTATGTACCAGAAAGACTAGACAGTGTGTGGTGTGCTTTGAAGTAGGAGAAAAAATAGCAGAGAGACAGCATGCAGAGGAATTTCAGTGGTTAGCTTAGGCTCTGGTCTACAGATTGAGGTGCAGGACCCAATCATAATGTTTTCTGCCTTGTATTTAAAATTTTCTCTAAATTATCCTTTCAAAACTCATTTTTGTAACTGCCCCATAATGTATGTTATATAGTAGCATTTGTGGTATAACATTTATGAGGTAATCCATGTAAATTCTATGTGAGGGATTCCCAGTAACCATTTGCTGGCAGGAAGTGTGATCTGAAGACCAAGATTCGATTGGCAGTAGAGACAATGAAGGTCAAGGATGGATGAAAGAAACACTGCAGGTGGAGGAAGCAACTTGTCTAATTGTGATTTGACCTTTGAGATGTGAAATGGCATGAGTACAATGGAGTTCGTAGTAGCATTTCTACATGCTAAGAATGAACTATCTGAAAAATAATTCCATTTACAGGATTTTAAAAACTAAAATGCCTAGAAATAAATTTCACCAAGGAGATGAGAGATTTGTATACTGAAAACTATAAATATTGACTTTAAAAAATTAGGAAGACTCAAACAGAAAGATACCCCACATGCATGAATTGGAAGAATCAATATTGTTAAAATGTCCAAACTACCAAAGCAAAAAAGACCAATGAAAATCTTCAACAGAAAGGAGAAACAATAATCTGTATGATTGTTTAGAACCTCAAATGACTCTGGATAGCCAAAGCCATCTCCAGTGGAAAAGAACAGGACTGGAGGAAACACATAACCCGACTTCGTATTCCATTAAAATGCTATATATTGGAACAAAAAGACAAGGTTATAGCACAAAAACAGACACATGGACCAATGGAACAAAATAGAAATAAACCTACACTAACTGATTTTTTTTTTTGCGATACCGGGGACTACACCCCCGGCCCTATTTTTTTTATCCTTAATTTTGAAACCGTGTCTCACGAAGTTGCAGAGTGTCTCACTAAGTAGCTGAGGCTAGCCGCGAACCGTGATCCTCCTGTCTCCACCTCCCAAGTACTGGGATTACAAGCGTGCGCCACCACGCCTGGCACTAAGTGATTTTTGACAAAGGTACCAAGAACAAACATTAGAGAAAAGACAATTGTATTAGTCAGCATTTTCACAGCCATAATCTAAAGACCTGACCATATAACTCATAGAAGGGAAGATTTATTCCTTCAGAGTTTTCCTTCAAGATATTGGGGTTCAGTCCATGTGAGGCTGATGTCTGGATCTCAGGGCATGGCAGTAGGAAATGGAGAGAGGGAGAGCATATGGGCTGGGCTCCTCACATCATGGAGGCCGGAAGCAATTACAACTCCAAATACAAATTTATGAGCTCTTCAAGGGGCCATTCTATATCCAACTATAAGAACGCAATTTTCAATAAATGGTTCTGGGAAAACTGTATATCCACATGTAGAAGAATGACACTAGACCTCTTTCTCCCATGTTATAAAAATGAACTCAGAATGGATTAAAAACCAAAGGTTAAGGTTTGAAACTAGCTAGTAGAGAACATAGGAAATGCTTTATAACATTAGTCTGCACAATAATTTTTTTGGATAAGACCTCAAAAACACAGGAAATAAAAACATAATGACTAAATGAGATTTCATCAAACAAAAACTTTTCTGCACAGCAAAGGAAACAATCAACGGAGTAAACAGAGTAAAGAGACAATCTACAGAATTGGAGAATTTTTTTCTTTTTGGTGGCACTGGAAATTGAATCTAGGGGAATTCTACCTCTGAGCTATACCTCCAGCCCTGTTTTCCTCTTTATTTTGAAATAGGGTCTCAGTAAGTTGCAGAGGGCCTCACAAGTTGCTGAGGTTGGCTATGGACCTGTGATCCTCTTATCTCAGCCTCCCAAGTACTGGGATTACAAGCATGCACCATATTTTCAAGTTATGTATCTGATAACCAGAACATAGAAGGAACTCAAGAAAATCAATAGCAAAACAAAATTAAAAAAATCAATGACAAAATAAAGATCTGAATAGGAATTTCTCTAAAGAAGACATACAAATGACCAACAGGTACATGAAAAAAATGAAAATTTTACAAATGACTGGCAGGTATATTAAAAATGCAAATCAAAACCACAATGAAATATCACTTTATCCTAGTTAAAATTATTATTATCAAAAAGACAAAGGGCAACAAGTGCTGAAGAGCATAAGGAAAAAGGGAAACACCCACAGTAGATGGGAATGTCACTGGTGCAGTCATTATGGGCAACAGTATGGCAGTTTCTCAAAATACTAAACGTAGAATTTTTACGTGATACAGTAATCCCACTACTGGGCAAATTTACAAATTTACAAATTTACAAAATGAAACCAATACATTGAAGAGATGTCTGCACTCCCGTCTATTACAGTAGTCAAAACAGTAAACATAGGAGTAGTCAAAACTCCCATCTTTAGTCATAATAGTCAAAACATGGACTCATCCAAAGAGTCCATCAATGGATGACTGGGCTTTAAAATATAGTTTATGTGTACACTGGAACACTTACTGTTTAGCCACAATAAAAAAGATGAATCCCTGTCACTTGTAACATCATGGATAAATCTGGAGGACATTATAGTAAGTGAAATAAGCCAGGATCAGAGAACAAATATCACTGGATCGCACTCATTTGAAATCTAAAAAAAGATTATCTCATAAAATTTGAGAGCAGAATGGTGGTTACCAGAGGCTGAGGAGGGAAGGTAAGGATATGGGGAGAAGTGGGTCAATGCATAGGAGGAACAAGTTCTGGTGTCTGTTGAACAGTATGGTGACTAGTTAACAATTATGAACTACATATTTCAAAATATCTGGAAGAGAGGATTTGAATGTTCTCATTACAAAAAAATAAATGACAAAGGTGGTGGATATGATAATTAAATTTAGTCATTACATGTTGAATGCAGGTATCAAAACATCATACTGTATTCCATAAACATATACAATCATTATGTGTCAATTAAAAACATAATAAAACAAAAACACATAACTAAATATTCTTTAAATGTCAGATCAATAAAAGGACAATATCCCCCCCCCATACACAGAAACTACTACATGTGCAGACTGTTAAAACTCCTTGATCAAGAAATCATATAGTTCAGCCAGATGTGGTACCACATACCTGTAATCCCAGTACTTGGGAGGCTGAGATCAGAGGATCAAAGGTTCAAAACCAGCCTCAGCAATTCAGTGATGCTTTAAACAACTTAGGAAGGTCCTGTTTCCAAATAAAAAATAAAATAGGGCTGGGAGTGTAGCTCAGAAGTTGACTGCTCCTAGGTTAAATCTCCAACACCACACACACACACACACACCACACACACACACACACACAAATAAATCATATAATCCTTTTATTTCCTTGTTTTACATACGATTACTACAATGCAAGTAAATGACTCTAAGAATGGGCACACCTTTATTTTCATAAGACAATAAAGCATACATTAATTAGGTTCACCTAATGTCTGAAGCTGAATTTAAGTGTTATTTTTTGTATATTCTAAAATTAAGTCTTAGTTGTGTTAAGTTCTAGGATAAGTTGATTAGTATGATCTTCATTCTTACAAGGCAACGAATGCCAAACATAGTCAATAGATAGATATTCTTTACTTTAAAAAAAGTTTTTGACTTTGGCTTCTTTCACCTAGTATAGCTCCTTATTACATTAAATATAAATTGATTTAAAATATTGTAATTTGCATTAAATTCTTCAGAGGCCAACTCTAAGAGTTCCTTTATTATTGAGTCTCCAGGTATGAATAAATTTAGAATTCTAGTTTAAACATCAGAGGATACTAAAAACTATGCTCACTATAGAGATCAATTGAGCTTGTATTTTTGTCTTCTATGGAATGAGATACAAATTCCACAAAGATGGCTTATAGAAGAAAAGCTAACATAGTTAGAATATTTAAAATGTCAGTTGAAAGAACTAGTGGATAATTCTAGGAACAACAAAGAGTGTCTTTGATGATAGGAGAACGAGGCTATAGTCATGCAGAGCCTATTACAAGGTTTTGTTTTTCTGTCAGAAAAAGTGTAAAGAAACTGACTTTGCTTCCTAATCCGCAACACAAGTCTGTTCCATCCATACATGACGTCTCACAACAAAATTAATACAGGGCACTAAATATCTGCTTTACAATGACCTCGTATTCCTCCAATCATACAATTGTGAGTTTTCTTCAGGGTCTGAGAATACTAAGCTGGACTCACAAAGTTGCATGGTTTCACCACACAAAACAGCTCATTAGTAGCCTGCCACATTGACCTCTTTGCACAGAGACACATCAGCTCCCACTTCCTGACACTAAAAGTCCATCCATAAAATGCTTCATGAGATGGCTCCTCTAGAGCTATTTTGAGGATTTTCCAATTAGGGTTTGAAAGTTACCATTGCCCAAAAGGTCCTGCAGTCTATCTTCTCTGTTTTTCTCATTACTATGTCGAAAAAGAGTTTGCAATGTTATCCTATTGTGTGATGCCCTTTCTCTCTAGACTTTTCAAAATCAATTTTAAAAAGGTGTCATAAAGTGACATTGCAAAGCAAAGAAAAGGAAAAAAAGAAACACATTAGTCCTTAATTAATGTTCAAGAATTATGCCTTTAACACAATATTAATATTGTTTTCTATCTGATGTTTTTGACCTTTGAGAAAGCTGAGATAAAAGCTTGGTGAGTCTGCTTTTGAGGCTTGGTAGTAAAGGTGGAGTACAAAACAGAGAAGGAGAACCTCAATGTAACATCAAAGTTCTCCCTGGCATTGTCTGCTTACTCAATTTGCTCCAGATGTGCTCTGACACACCTGCGATGCAACCAAGGTCAGCCTTCCCTGTCTTTAAGCCAGGCAGCAAGAGAGGGGATGTCTTCTTTCCTGCTTTGAGACACACATCCTCACCATGCTTAAAGGGACACAATCTGGCTAGCAGATCCTTCTTATTTTAGGAAGCAAATACCAAAGAAAAGAAGGGAACACTAGATACATCTGCTGTTTGTCACCACTCCTGGCCAGCTGATAGAAGCCAGTCTCCTATACATAAACTTGAGATATGGGAATAAATTTCCTGAATGTATTACATAAGCAAAATTATATTAAATAATACATTGAGGAGTACAATACATCAGTATTAGCTGGGATAAATCTCAGGAATACAAGATTAGCTCAATATGAAGAAATATGTTAAGTTTACAATAGGCATAAGTAGTTCAAAATGGAAAAATCCGATGGTAATCTATAAATGCAGAATCCCATAATAATCTTTATAGATGTACCAGACATATTTAAACTTGCAACACAAATTCATATAATGAATAGAAATTGATTTAGATATTAAAATATACATATACATATATACATAAATAAATGTACACATACATATATAAAATTGAACAAAAATTGAAGACATAGCAATTAGAATAAAAGAGGAAAACTTTATATATTGTAGATAATGTGATTTTATATTTAAAAATTTATAAGCATCAATAGAAAGTTACCTCATGGTGAAAGAATTTAGTAGAACAACAGACTATGTAATCTGTAATCAATTTCTAACATTCAATAGCCAAATACAGACAAAGCAAATCGAAAAGTTAATAGACTCATTTATAATACTAAGGGTTAATATGATACATAAAAAGTAAAATAGCTAGGCACAAAATTAAACTTTAAACTCTAAAATCTCTTGAAAGACCTGGACTAGACCGAAGCAAATATGAAGACATTTCATGTCTATTTTCTGACATGTCCCCTTTGGAGAGCATGGCTGACTTCTCCTCTCTTTCTACCCCTAGATCCTGGCCAAGCCCACTTGAATACACAGCAAGTGCTCAGTAGAGTGCAATGAATAAGAAGTGGGTGGCTGGACGCCCATACTTCATCATGGAATAATTTGGAAAGTGTCAAATGATTAAAGTTTTATACTTTATAAAAGACCTGGTCTGTGGCACTAGTATTTTCTTGAGATATATGACCGATCCCCCTTTTTTGAGGTAATATTTTTAATTTATTTTTTAATTTTTTTTTTCGGTACTGGGGATTGAACGCAGGGGCGTTCTACCTCTGTGCCATACCTCCGGTCCTATTTTTTATACTTTATTTTGAAACTGGGTCTCACGAAGTTGTGGAGGGCCTCACTAAG
>PVJS01062705.1:0-10665 GCA_004027185.1 Glis glis | reverse complement strand
TGCGTTCAATCCCCGATACCGCCAAAAAAAAAAAAATTCACATAGAACAAGAGGCAGAAGACCACACTTGACCCACAAGCTTTTGTGTGCAATCCAAGAATGAAGGGTATTTACCTGAGAGTAAAAATAATAATAGGACACTTCCAGAACTGTAGCATGACCCTCTCTCTAGCAAAATCATCGTGACTGGTGAAAATTATAAAAACAAATAACAATTGCCATTTAAATTCTGAAACTTGTATATGTACTAATGGCATATAACAAATGCAGAAATATTTATCAAAAAAATTAACTAGATCACTATATGAACTGAATGGCAATAACCTGATTGCCATGACCTGGTTGTTCTCAGCTCAGTGAGATTGAAGCTCTGCTTTTATCAAGTACAGCCTGGGAACCCCCCCCCCCAGGTCCCAGTCAAGAGTTGTTCTCTCTCCCAAGGAGGGGCAGTTCATCAGTCTTTCTCATTCTATTCTACCTTCAGTCCTGTATTACAGAAGCTTTGTCCTGGGAAATAATAGCTGATAGGTGAGGGTTTCACTTCAAGAGAAGCAGTTCACTGTCACTGGTAATAACTCCAAAGCAATTTTTCCTAGGGGGAGAGGAAAGCCTTAAGAACAATGTTTTCCCTAAGGGGACAAACTCTATTGGAACAGAGTATGGGGAAGTTCAAGCCTAAGGGTGCCTTCAAAAACAATGGAGGTTAGCTAGGCAGGGTGGCACATGCCTGTAATCCCAGTACTTGGGAGGTGCTGACACAGAAGGATTGCAGGTTCAAGGACAGCCTCCACAACTTAGTGAGACTCTCAGCAACCTAGCAAGACCCTGTTTCAAAATAAAAACATGTTGAACATTTTTTCATATATTTGTGATATATACACATAATGGACTTAAACTATTATTCTAGAACATAGTCACTGATTGCAAAAGAATCCAGTAAAAGAAAAACAGGAATAAAAAAGAAATGAATTATATGGAAAATAGAAAGTAAAAGAGCAGATATATATCCAACCATATCATCTGGTGGTATGTGGCTGCAGTCCAGCTTACATGGGAGGCTGAAGAGGGAAGATCACTTGAGCCCAGGAGTTAGAGACAAACCTGGGAAACATAGTAAGACACCATCTCAAAAATAAAAATTCCAAGCCAGGCGTGGAGGCACATGCCTGTAACCTCAGTACTTGGAAGGCTGAGAAAGGAGGATCACAGGTTCAAGGCCAGCCTCAGAAACTTAGAGAGACCGTGTTTCAAAATAAAAAATAAAAACAGCTGGGGGTATAGCTCAGAGGTAGAGGCCCCCTGGGTTCAATTCCCAGTACCACATTAAACTATCTAGATTAAACAATCTAATAAAAGACATCTAATAAATCTAATAAAATCAAATAATAAAATCAAATAATAATAAATGATAAAATAATAAAATGACAAAAATAAAATCCAATAAAAGACATCATTAGATTGGGTAAACTAAATCTAACTGTATGCGTCTTATGGGAGACATACTTCAAGTTCAAAGATACAAATAGGTTGGAAAAGAAATCAGAAGAGGACAAACAGAAATAAAAAAAATAGATTTTTAAAACAAAAACACATCAGTAGAGATAAAATGTGACATTTCTTAAAGATAAAGGGCCAATAAAGGAAATTATAGCCAATTATAAATGTAAACACACCTGAAAACAGAACCTCAAAATAAATGCAGCAAAAACTGACAGAATTAATAACGGAAATAGACAATTCAACAATAATAGCTAGAAACTTCAATACAAAAATTTCAATGATGGCTAGAACTAGTCAGAAAATAAACAGGAACTAGAAGACTTGAAAAATACAATAAACCAAGTAGACCCTAAAAGACATCTATAGAACAGTCCACCAGCAATACTAGAGTACACATTTTTGTCAAATGCTTGTAGAATATTCTGCTGGTAGACAATATGCTTGCACATAAAATAAGCCTCATTAAATTTAAGAGGAATGAAACTGCACAAATGATCTACTACATCAACAGTGGAATACAATTAGAAAATAGCAACATAAAGAAAATTGGGAAATTCACCAATATGTAGAAAAATAAACATCACACTCCTAAATAACCAAAGGGTCAAAGGATAAATCACAAAGGAAATTAGAAAATACATTGACATGAATGAAAATAAAAACAACTGGTATGAACTGCTGGGATGAAGTAAAATCAGTGCACAGAGGGAAATTTATAGCAATCTACATTAAAGAGAAGAATGATGCTATTGCCTTTAGAGAAGAGAGGAAAGATGCTATGGTATTTAGAGATCTGACCTTTGGGAGATAATTAAGTTTAGATGAGGTCATAGGGATTGGACCCTTATGATGGTATCAGTGCCCTTATAAGAAGAGACATCAGGGAACAAGCTCTCTTTCTCCCTGCCATGTGAGGACACAAGGAGATGATGCTGTCTGCAAGCCAGGAAGAGAGCCTTCACCAGAATGTGACCATGCTAGCAACCTGATCGTGGACTTCCAGCCTCCAAATATGTGAGGAAAAAAAAGTTCTGTTGCTTAAGCAACCCTGCCTATGATATTTTGTTATGGCAGTTCAAGCTAAGACAAATTCTTCTCAAGTTAATAACCTAACTTTCCAACTTACAAAACAGGAAAAACAAGAGCAAACTAAATCCAAAGCTAGCAGTGGGAAGGAAATAAAGATAAGTGCAAGCCAGGCATGCACACACCTGTAATCCCAGTACTTGGGAGGCTGAGACAGGAGAATCACAGGTTCAGGAACAGTCTCAGCAACTTAGTGAGACCCTCGGTAACTAATCAAAACCCTGTTTTAAAATAAAAAATAAACAGGGCTGGGGATCTAGTTCAGTGGTAGAACACCTTTGGGTTCAATCCCCATTACCAAAACAACAACAAAAGATTAGAGAAGAAAAATTAAGTAGCAAAAAGAACTATAGAGAAAAATCAATGAAGCCAAAAGTTGGTTATTTGAAAAGCTTAAACAACTGACTAACATTAGCCAGGCATGGTGGCACATGCTTGTAATCCCAATACTTGGGAAACTGAGACAGGATGATCAGAGGTTCGAGGCAAGGCCCTCAGCAACTTAATGTGACCTGTTTCCAAATAAAAATTAAATAGGGCTGGGGGTGTAGCTCAGAGGTAGAATACTCCTGGGTTGAATACCCAGGACCATGAAAAAAAATTGGCATTTACATAGAATGATCAAATAGAAGAGAAAGAAGATTCAAATTACTAAAATCAGGAATGAAAGAGGAGATACATCACTACCAATCTTAGAAAAATGGAAAGGATCCTAAGGAAACACTATGAACAAAAGTATGTCAAAACATTAGAGGACTTAGATGAAATGGCCAAGTTATTAGAAGTGTACAAAGCACTAAGGCAGACTCAAGAAGGAATAGGAAATCTGAATAGAACTACAAGTAAAGAGACTGAGTCAGTAATATAAAAACTTTGCACAGAGAAAAGTCAAGGACTAGAAGGCTTCATAGTATTAAAACCGAAGACATAAGAAAAGGAAACAAAACACCAACATTTCTTTTAAATATAGGCATTTTAAAAATATCAATAAAAATACTTGCAGGATGAATCCAGCAATATATAAAAAAGATGATACACTCTAAGTGGGATTTATTTCAGAAATGCAAGTTTGGTTTAATATTCAAAAATAAATTAGTATAATACATCGTATTATTAATAGAATAAAGAACAAAAACCTCAAGTCATTTTAAGATACAAAAAATCCAACACCTGGCCGGGCGTGGTGGCGCATGCTTATAATCCCAGTACTTTGGGAAGCGGAGACCGGAGGATCCGGGTTCGCGGCCAGCCTCAGCTCTCTCTCTCTCTCTCTACTTAGTGAGGCCCTCCGCAACTTCGTGAGACCCGGTTTCAAAATAAAGTATAAAAAAAATAGGGCTGGGGGTGTAGCTCGGAGGTAGAACGCCCCTGGGTTCAATCCCCGGTACCGCAAAAAAAAAAAATATATCCAACACCTTGTAATGATAAACCACTGGACAAATAAAAAATATAAGGGAATTTTCTCAACCTGATAAAATGCACCTGTGAAAAGCCCACAGCTAATTTTACCCTTAATTGAAAAAGACTCCCCAAGATCTTCCTAAGACCATGGATAAGAGAGTGATGTACACTCACCCCACTTCTATTCAACATTATACTGGAGGTCTAGCTAGGGTAGTTAGGCAAGACAAGGTACTAAAAGGCATCTGGATTGGAAAGGAAGAACTGAAACTACCTGTATTTGAAGGTGGCATGACTTAAAAATCTATTAAGGCCGGGCATGGTGGCGGCATGCTTGTAATCCCAGTACTTTGGGAGGCGGAGACCGGAGGATCCGGGTTCGCAGCCAGCCTCAGCTCTCTCTGTCTCTCTGTCTCTCTGTCTCTCTCCTCTCTCTCTCTCTCTCTCTCTCTCTCTCTCTCTCTCTCTCTCTCTGCTTAGTGAAGGCCCTCCGCAACTTCGTGAGATCCGGTTTCAAAATAAAGTATAAAAAAATAGGGCCGGGGGTGTAGCATGGAGGTAGAACGCCCCTGGGTTCAATCCGCGGTACCACAAAAAAAAAATCTATTAAGACTAATAAATGAGTTCAACAAGGTTGTGTGATACAAGATCAATATGAAAAAATCAATTGCATTTTTACATACTAGTAATGAATAATCCAAAACTGAAAGTAAGAGAAAAATAACACTAACAATAGCGTTGAAAACAAAATACTTAGGAATACAGCAAGAAGGATGTTGGAAAGTACTGTTAAAGAGGAATTATTCTGATGCTTGTTCAAAATGGTAGGACAGCCAGATACGGTGGCACACGCCTGTAATGCCAGTAGTTGGGAGGAAGAGAAAGGAGGATTGCAGGTTCAAAGCCAGTATGTTTTAACGTAGTGAGATTCTGTTTTAAAATAAAAAAAAATAAAAGGGTCTGGGTTATAGCTCAGTGGTAGAATGCCTCTGGGTTCAATTCCCAGTACTGTAAAATAAAATAGAATAGAATAAAATAAAATAAAATAAAATAATAAAATAAAATAAAATAAAATAATAAAATAACTATTGCAATAGGGATCTAAGCTCAACCCTCTAATCTAACAAGAACAATGGGGATCTATAGCCAATGAGCTGAGTGAGGTGTCAGTAGATGGAAAGTTACAAAGAAGCGACATCAAAGGCAGGGGGATTCTTGCTAAATTTTCCTAACAGGATTCTTACTAAAAGCAGGCAAGATTTATATACATCAATTGTCGGGGACAAGGAACCTGGTCAGATACCAAGGAGTTCATATATCAAGGGTGGGGTATTAATTTAGAAGGAATTCTTTGTAAGGTTTGCTTAGTCAGGCTAAGGACAGAGCCCAAGGATGAAGCCTACATGAATAGAGGGCTCAGAGAAGTCTGTATAAAGTTTAGTTGTGCAGTCTTTGTCATGTAATATTTGTACACCAAAAACTACAAAATATTGTTGAAAAAATAATGACCTAAATGATACAAAAATATCCCATATTCATAGATCTGAAGTTTAATATTGTTACTAGGCATGGTAGTGCATGCCTCTAATCCCAGTACTTGGGAGGTGGTGATAGGTGGATCACAGGTTTGAGGACAGCCTCAGTAGCAAAGTGAGAACCTCAGCAACTTAGCAAGACCCTGTTTTAAAATAATACATAAAACATGACTGGGGGTGTACCTCAGTGGTTGAATGCCCCTGGGTTTAATTCCCAGTATGGCAAAAAATAAGTTTAATATTGTTAGAATGACAATATTCCCCAAACTGATGTGCAAATTCAACACAATCCCCACTGAAATCCATAATGGCTTTTTCTTGCAGAAATTAATAAGTTTGTCCTATAGTTCATATAAAAATGAAAGGTACCTAGAATGGCCAAAGTCATCTTGTAAAAGAAGAACAAAGTTGGAAGATTAATATTTCCTGATTTTAAAACCTACTACAAAGGTATAATTATCAAGACAGTTTGGTACTGGCATAAAAATAAATGAAGCAGAACTAAAAGTCCATACATAAAGCCACACATCTATGGATAACTAATTTTCTATAAAATCGCTAAAACCATTCAATGGGGAAAGAAAACCCTTTTCAACAACTGGATATACATATTAATAAAATTAAGCCAGGCATGGTAGTGTAAGCCTGTAATCCTAGTACTTGGGAGGTTGAGAAAGGAGAATCACAGGTTTGAGGCCAGCCTGAACAATTTAGCAAGACCCTGTTTCAAAATAAAAAAAAATAGGGCTCAGGCTACGGCTTGGAGGTAGAATGCCTCTGGACTGAATCCCCAGTACCAAAAAATAAAAATAAAAAGAGAATTAAAAGGTATCCCTTCCTAAACCCATACACAATCATTAATTCAAAATAGATCACAGATCTAAATATAAGAGCTAAAACTATCAAACTATTAGAAGAAAACACGGGAGTAAATCTTGGTGACATTTGCTTAGGCAAGGGTTTCTCAGAAATGAAACCTAATTAATAATCTTATTGAATATGTCTGAAGTATTATAAAAGGCAGCTTGCTTTTTAATCTATGTATCTTTGGGAATTTTGAAGAAGAAATTTTATTCCTTGATGTAAAAAGGAACTGTTATGAGTTGGAAACTCTGTGTGTGTGTGTGTGTGTGTGTGTGTGTGTGTGTGTGTGTGTGTGTGTAACTTAGCAATAAAGCAGCATGGGCTGAGAATACAAAAAAAAAGAAAGAAATGACATCCAAAGTACAAGCAACAAAAGGAAAAAAATGAATGGTACTTTATTAAAATTAAATGTTTGTGCTTCAAAAGATACCATAAAGAAAAGATAATACACTAAATGGGAAAAATATTTGTAAACCATGTATCTAAAGGGTCTAATATCCTGTATATATAAAATACTTATAGCTCAACCATAAAAAATAATCCTATTAATATTGGAAAGGGTTTTTGAATAGATATTTCTGCAAAGAAGACAAAAAATACAAATGGCCTATATGCACATGAAAAGATGCTCAACATCATTAGCCATCAGGAAAATGAAATCAAAATCACAGTGAGATACCATTTCACACATGCTATATTAGGTATAACAAAAAAAGACACAATAAATTTTGGCAAGGATGTAGAGAAGTTGGAATCTTCATATATTGTTATTGGGAATGAATAATGGTGCAGCCACTTTAGGAAAGTTTAGCCCTTTCTCAAAATATTAAACATGGAGTTACCATGAGTCCCAGCAATTCTATTCCTAGGTATATACTTGGGAGAACTGAAAACATGCTCACATAAAAACTTGTACATAAATATTCATAGCAGCATTATTAATAATAATCAGAAAATGGAAATTACTGTAACCAGGTTTGGTGGCGCATGCTTGTAATCCCAGTACTTGGGAGGCTGAGACTGGGGGAAATGGGTAGCGACTGAAAATGCGTACAGGATTTCTTTTCAGCATGATAAAAATGTTCTAAAATTGCAGTTATGGTTGTATAATTCTGAATATACAAAAAAACCACTGAATCATAAACTTTAAATGAGTGAATTGTATGACATGTGAATTAAATTTCAATTAAGCAGTTAAAAATAAAGGGAAATAACTATAAATGTTTTTTGCTATATTTATAATTTGTTGTTTCTATAACTTTAAAATCAAGTCATTTAAAAGTAGTTGATTAAGCCGAGTGTGGTGGCGCATGCTTGTAATCCCAGTACTTGGGAGGCTGAGACAGGAGGATCACAGGTTTGAGGCCAGCCTCAGCAACTTAACGAGACCCTGTTTCCAAATAAAAAATAAAATGGGGCTGGGGTGTAGCTCAGAGGTAGAATGCCCCTGAGTTCAATCCCCAGTACCACAAAAAAAGTAGTTGATTAGAGGTTGATTTGCTGAAAACTTTAAGTACCTGCAATAAATATTGTATCATTTGACTGCCTCCACTTTCTTGCAAAATAAATGGTGACAAGAAAAGAGTGAAAAGAAGCATTAGTCGTTCTCTCAATAGATTCTTTAGTCTCTATCTAGATGTACTAATTAAAACTAAAATTAATCAAAGGAAATCACTTTAAAAAGTCAAGAGACGGCCGGGCGTGGTGGCGCACACTTGTAATCCCAGTACTTTGGGAGGCGGAGACTGGAGGATCCGGGTTCGCGGCCAGCCTCAGCTCTCTCTTTCTCTCTCTCCCTCCCTGTGTCTCTCTCTCTCTCTACCTAGTGAGGCCCTCCGCAACTTTGTGAGACCCAGTTTCAAAAATAAAGTATAAGAAAAGTAGGGCCGGGGATGTACCGCGGAGGTAGAACGCCCCTGGGTTCAATCCCCGGTACTGCAAAAAAAAAAAAAAAAAAGTCAGGAGACACATGTATCAAGAACTACAAGCTGGGCATGGTGGCCCATGCTTGTCATGCCAGGAGGCTGAGACAGGAGGATCGCAGGTTCAAAGCTAGCCTCAGCAACATAGTAGGGTTTTCAGAAACTTAGAGAGACCCTGCTTCGAAATAAAAAATAAAGTGGGGCTGGAGTGTATCTCAGAGACAGAACTCCCCTAGGTCCAATCCCCAGTACCACTGAAAAAATGTTTCTATATTCAAATTATCATTGCCATTACTAGGAATTAATCTCAAGAAAGTAAGAAAAACATAAGCACAAAAAAAAAAACAATACTAGCCGGGCGTGGTGGCGCATGCTTGTAATCCCAGTACTTGGGAAGCTGAGACGAGAGGATTGCAGGTTCATGGCCAGCCTCAGCTACTTAGTGAGGCCCTCCACAACTTAGTGAGACCCTGTTTCAAAAGAAAGAATAAAAAAAGGGCTGGGGGTGTAGCTCAGAGGTAGAATGCCCCTGGGTTCAATCTCCAATTACTACAAAAAAAACCCACAATAAAACAGTACTGTTATTGTAATGCAGATCTCTAAATCAATGCTACTTTACAGTGTTCTCTACTAGTTTAAGTCTCTAAGCACACTATTCAGTCCTAATGACATTACTTTCATATTAAGGAAGCACAGCAATGATTTACATTCTTCAGCAAGCCCCTTATCTGCTAGCAAAACACCACTCTAAGTAACATGGTTCTAAAGAATCTAGGTGCCCAAAATATGGACATGGTTAGTTAAACTGTGATATACTACCTAAATGAAATACTGTATGAACATAAAGTGAGTGAACTAAAAATAGCTAACAACTTATTCAGCTCTCACTTATACGCCAGGCACTGTACAAAGTCCTTTCTATTATATATTACCTCCTTTATCTTGGCAACCTTAGGTTCTAGTCTCCCTTTCTCTCTCTCTCTCTCTCTCTGGTACTTGGAATTGAACGCAGGGGCATTCTACCTCTGAGCTAAGCTACACCCCCAGCTCTATTTTATTTTTATTTTGAAACAGAGTCTCACTAGGTTGATGAGAGTCTCACTGCTTGCTGAGGCTGTCCTCAAACTTGCGATCCTCCTCCTGTCCCAGCTTCTCAAGTACTGGGATTACAGGCATGCACCACCACTCCAGGCTTTCTATTATCTCTCTTTTGCATGTTAGAAAATAAAGCTCAGAGAAGTTAGATGATTGCTAAAAGGCTAACAGCAGGTAGGAAGCAAAACTGAAATAAAAATTTAGGCATATATCATTCTATATTTTACCAGTTTATTATACTGCCTCCACAAAACCGAATATAAACTATGATTATAAGTATTATATATACATGAGGATAAAAATTTCAAAAGAAAAAATAGAAATGAATCTTAGGTCTAGGAATAATTTTTAGATGTCTTTTCGTGATTTGTAACTGTTCTAAGAATAAATGTAAAAGTAAAACAAGGTCTTAATTAAATATCTTGTAAAGCAATTATATAACTACTTTCATTCAACTTTGTAAAAATACTACCCTTAGAAGATGTATTTAAAAGAGTGGTTCTCAAACTTGTACTGGAATCCTCTAGAATGCTTGTGAAAACACAAGTTGACAGGTGATGCTGATGTTCCTAGTCTAGGCAATACATTGTGAGAACCAGTCCTTTTAAAATATTAGCATCATGCTAAATTTAAATACCACTGTATAAATCAGTTAAAAAATAAACTTGATGTATCTCTCTGGATCATTTTAACATGTTAAGCAGATTCTTAACAAAAGAAACATAGGCCATTAGATGAAAATTATAATATAGTTTATTCTTTGGAAAAATATAACAGTTTTTATCCAATTCTTTTTCTTTCAATTAAGAGTCATAATTTTTCTAGCAAGGTCAAATAATTAAATTTTAAGCATCTACTGATAATATTAGTTGTCTGGGTATTGCCAGACAAAACTGACGAAATTATTCTAAATTGTTAACCTATTGTAAGGTTTCTGGAAATTAGTCTTGCTAAGCAAACTAATAAATTCAGAGTGAAGAATAGTCACAAGTACTACGAAGAATCCATTCATACAAGTAGACAATGTCATAGGTAAATAATCTCCATATCACAGCTGACAATTAGCTTCCAATTGTGAGAACAGGAAGTGCTGTTTCAGCCTCAAAAATAATTTAACCCCAATCAAGTAATCTTTTTTTGTCCCCATGATTGAAATTATACCATTGAAACATACCTATGTTTCTGACCATGATTCCTTTCAGTTCATCCACTTGGGCTTGAGTCTCCATCACTTTGTCTATGCCCTTATTCTCAGAGTGATG
>PVJS01062704.1:0-10665 GCA_004027185.1 Glis glis | reverse complement strand
CAGGATTGAGTTGTTCACTGGACATGAACAAGCCAGGATAACCTGGGTGTGCTGAAATGGGGAGAGAAAAGAGGAAGGTGAAGGTGGAGAGGAAGAATGGGACAAGATCAGCAAGGCCACAAAATGGAGCTTAGATTTTAATCTAGTTTCATGGAAATGCATCAAGCAGAGAAAAGAGCTGATCTCATTGGGAGGCTGAGACTGGAGGACCCGGGTTCGCGGCCAGCCTCCGCTACTTAGTGAGGCCCTCCGCAACTTAGTGAGACCCTGTTTCAAAATAAAGAATAAAAAAATAGGGCTGGGGGTGTAGCTTGGAGGTAGAATGCCCCTGGGTTCAATCCCCAGTACTGCAAACAAAAAAAAAAAAAAAAAAGAAAGATGCCTGGCTGCTGAGTAGCAGACAAACTGGGATTATCCATGGTCTTTGTAGAAACATGACAGAAAAAGGGTGGAGGGAGAGAAACCAGCTAAGAGGCTGTTATGAGACACAAACAGGAGGTTGCTAGGACTAGAGTTGTAGCCACAGGGTGATGAGCAGTGAAATTTGTTTGCAATATATTTTTTCTTCTGTGAAGTATCTATTTACTTCACTTGCCCATTTTTTGATTGGGTTATTTGTTTTTTTAGTGGTGAGTTTTTTGAGTTCTCTGTATATTCTAGATATTAGTCCTCTATCAGAGGAGGAGCTAGCAAAAATCTCCCATTCTGTCGGCTCTCTGTTGAGGTTCTTGATTGTTTCCTTTGCTGCACAGAAGCACTTCAGTTTAATGCAATCCCACATATTGATCCTCATTTTAATTTCCCGTGCCTTTGGGATCTTGTTGAGGAAGTCTTTACCTGTATCTATTGTTGAAGAGTTGGACCTATGCCCTCTTCAAGTAGCTGCAAAGTCTCTGGTCTGATTTCTAGGTCTTTGATATATTTTGAATTAACTCTTGCACAAGGTGAGAAAGTGGCAATCATTAAAAACACAAACAACAACAAGTGCTGGTGAGGATGTGGAGAAGTAGGAACTCTGATACACTGTTGGTGGGATTGCAAATTAGTTCAACCACTTTGGAAAACAGTGTGGAGGATCCTCAGAAGAATGGGAATGAACCTACCATATGACCCAGCAATACCACTTCTAGGCATCTACCCAAAAGGACTGAAACCAAACTACCAGTCTAATGCATGTGTATCTATATTTATAGCTGCACAATTCACAATTGCCAAACTTTGGAACCAGCCAAGGTGTCCATCAACAGATGAATGGATTACAGAACTATGGGATATGTACACAATGGAATTTTACACAACCATAAAGAAGAACAAAATTACATCATTTACAGGGAAATGGAGGGAACTGGAGAACATTATGCTAAGTGAGATTAGTCAGTCACAAAGAGTGAAAATTCGGATGTTCTCCCTAATATATGGAAGCTAGGGAGAATGGGACTTAGAAGGGACTCCAGACAAAGAAAGAGAAAACTAGATGAGCAAAGAAGGTGACCTAACTGAGGGAGAAGGGTGGGGGGAAGAGGGAAATACACTAATGCACTTGATGTGTACACACAAACTTATCAGAGTCAATCACTATTCTGAGCATGAAAAGGAGAGAAGAGGGAGGGAATAGGGTGGGAATTGAGGGAGGGCTAAATGAGCAATGTGTGCATGCATGCTTCTGCTACCCTGACACTTATCAAAATGTATGATTACAATGCACCAATAAATGTATATGAAAACTTTATAAAAATAAAAAAAAATTTTTTTTGCAATATAATTTTAGAAGCGAAAAGCTCAATAATGAGGTGGGCATGGTGTTGCATGCCTGTAATCCCAGGAGGCTGAGACAGGAGGATCACTGGTTTGAAGTAAGGTGTGAAGGAAAGGAGAGAATTGAGCATGACTTCAAGGTTTCTGACCTGAAAAGCATGGCAGGTAGCAGTGCCACATATTAAAATACTGTCCACTTAAGTGGATTTAGGGGGAGAGAAGAGGCGTGGCAATGTTGGCAGGTGGAGCCTGGAGCTATGAGTGCAGGGCACAGCTGCAGTTCTTGTTTCTTTTCTACTGTGGCTTCCTCTTCCCTTTGGCATTGCTACCTCTGCCAGGCACCTGGGCACTGTAGGTGCCAGGCATGCAAGGCATCCATTGCCTAGTGGATGGTGAACAATTCTCCATTTTTCCTGTCAACTTCTCCTTACCCATTTTTGAAGCAGTGTTTTCATGCGCCCCAACACATCCACAAGCTTGAATTGCAAACAGGAAGTCGAATTCAGTATCACCCCTCCTGATCATTAGGTTCTCTGCCTGGATCAAGCTTGTTTTGTCATCTCTTTTTGTCCTTGGCGAACTCTTTCTCATCCCATAACAACCTGGCCCACTGGATCTCTGTTCTGATGGTTGGAAAGGAGAAACCAACTTGTTGGCAAGACTGTGTTCTTTGCTGGAAGTACTGGGGACAAATTTATTTGCAAGGATTCCAGCCATTCATGTTGTTGGCAGAATTCACTTATGTGGGGTTGCAGGACTTAAGTCTAGTTCCCTACTGGCTGGGAGCTGGAAGTCAGTCTCCACTTCTGCAGGCAACTCACTTTGCTCAGCTCAAGACCTTTTCTCATCTTTAAAGCTCCTGAATTCTTCTCATACTCCTATCTCCTTTGGCTTTGCCTCTCTGTTTGCCTCTTCTATATTCAGCTGGAGAAACATCTCCTGCTTTGAAGGTCTCAAGCGATTAGATTGGGTTCACTTGGAGAATCCAATAGATTTCCCCCCTATTTCAAAAACCCATGTATGGTATCTAAGTTTCTGCATAATCATCATAATCACTTTAAAAGGACTCGACTCATGTTTAATTGCATAACTAGGGGACGTTAGTCTCATGGACGGTCTTTAGAATCCTGCTTACCCAGTTGTTCAGGTTTAGAGTCTTCTTCTGAGCTGACCCACCAGTTCATTAGTCTCAGCAGCCGACATGTCAGCACAGAAGCCACAACCACATATTACTCATTCATCTATTTGTTTATTTATCAAATATATTTGGAGCACTAGAGATACAGCAGCAAATAAGATAGTCAAATCTTATGGAGATTACATGATAAATGCCGATGCTAATAGACATTATTTTGATGTCTAATGGGACTGGTGGTATGAAAATTGCAAAATTTTTACTAAGTATCAGAAGCTCTAACTTGCTTTTAATTCATTGGTCTGAACATGATCAAGTCAATTGCTTCTTTCTTTCGTTCTTTCTTCTTTTGTGTAGTACTTGAGATTGAACCCAGGGGCATTCTGCCTCTGAGCTATACCCCTAGTCATTTTTATTTTTTGTTTTCAAGCAGGGTCTTGCTAAGTTGCTGAGGCTGGCCTTAAACCTGTGATCCTCCTGTCTCAGCTTCCCAAGTACTGGGATTACAGGCATGCACCACCATAGCTGGCTAACTCTTGCTTCTTGCCTCTCTTGGCCATTATCTTATCAGGAGTAGCAGAAGTAAAAGTCCCCCTTTCTGCAATCCTCTTTTTCCTTACAACTAAGATCTACAGCATAGAATTTATCCATCTGCAGAATATTGAGGGGTAGAAAATACTATACATTACAAAGGAATTTAGCCCTTCAGATGTCCAACGAGCACCTGGGAGATTTAGTCTGCAAGTATCATCAACCTTAAAGACATATGTACATGGACTCAGAAGAGAATTATTGATCTGCAGTCTCAAACTGGGTCTACATAGAAATCTAATAGAATCAAATGTTTTATAGAACTAATGGGGAACTGGGATAGAGAAAGTGAAGAAAAATATTATTTTGACTTTCTTTGTTATAAGACCACTAGTTTGAATCTGGAATAATTTCCTCAGGCGGCTATTTTTGGTTTAACCTCGACCCCGTTTGACCCACAGCTCTTGTTCTGTAGCCAAATGATTTCATAAGCACCTCACAAGAGTGATGTGTGAACAATAATGAAAAAGAAGGTGTCAGTATTATCCTACCTCAAAGGGCAAACCAGTTAAAAACAGAGACCTTACACCACTGCCTATAACCTCAGTAAGGGTGGTTTTCCTGCCTCTTTTATTTTGGTAAGTATTCTATTGTATTGGGTTCCTTGAAGTCATCCACCATACAAATACAGGCTATAGCAAGAGTCCAATAAACCATGAGAACAGATTGATCGGTCTAAGATTGGTTGAATTGTTTTGTTGCTGTTAATGACACAATTAGACATAATTTAATTTCTAAAACAAAGGAAGGGAAAAATGGAAGAGAGTGTGTGTGATGGAGGGGGTGGGCATGTTCCTAGGTTTCTAGAGGCATGTTGCTTTGGCAATGAATGGCTAGATTGGCTTTGTGGGCTGTCTGAAATCTAAGGGACTTGGCAGAGATCCATCATTCTGCCCATTCTGACTCTTAGAGGGATGAGCTATTGACATCACGGTATTTAGAAATCCCAGAGAACTGTTCCTACTGCCCTTCACCTCAGTCCTTCAAAATCATTCAAAATGAAGGCAAGTACCAAAATAAAGGCAACTGTCAACTCATTTCAGCAAGCATATATCCCAAGCACTGTCTTGAAGTTATCTTAACAATAATCCTTAATATCTTAAAATATCTCAATATTCCTTATGTTCTAAAGATATCTTAATATTCCTTAATATCTTAAATATACATTCAAGGTCATTCCAGAGAGCCAATGGGAGGGTCTGCTTTGGAAAACAGAAATAATTCAACTGCCCCAGTTCTGGACATTCACATCAAAGGGGAGACATTCACATCTCTCCCCTTCTGTGTTTATAGGAGCCAGACAATTCCTCCAGAATTGCCAGTGGTATTTGGATTTTGTAAGGGGCAAGAAGATTCCAAGATAAATAGTTAAATAATGTTAGCACTTAATGATGGTGGGCCAGCATGTTTGCTCATTGTATTTTCAATTTAAATATGTTTATTTTCAAATGGGTAGGAGAGAGGTTGTTCTTTATCATAAGCATCCAGTGGCTTTTGTAATTATTAGTTAGCTTTCTCCCCTAACCCCTGCCCCATGACAAAGGCTTGCAATCATCCATCCTCTGTTGATTCACAATTCAGGCTCAGGGAAAAGTGTTCCCAGACTAAGACATAATTGAGTCAGAAAACACACACAGGCAAGGATTTATGTCTGTTCCTCACTCTTATTTTTCTTTGGGCTTACTGAACACTCATACTCAAGAATCTTTACAGGTTAATAAAAAGAAATAGATCCAATTATACTGAGTGAAATAGGCAAATACCAAAAGGCAAATACTGTGATCTCACTTATGTGTGAAATCTAAAAAGGATGAATTCATGAAAGCAGAAGTAGAAGGGTGATTACAGGGGCCATGGGTGGGAGAAGTCGGAGAAGTTACTTAGAGGGCACAGAGTTCCAGTTAGACAGTATGAATAAATGCTGGAGCTGCATTGTACAGAAGGGTGACTATAGTTCATAATAACATACCATGTCCTTGAAAATTGCTAAGATCAGATCTTTCATGTTCTTACCACACATAGCAAAAGAATGACTGTGTGAGGTGGTACATGTGTGAATTGGTTTCATCCTCATAATCATTTCACAATGCATGTGCATAAGAAACATGTTGTACACTGTAAATATACAGAATCATTTGTCAGAATGCCTCAGTGAATCTAGAAAAATAGAAGCAGGTCTAGACTACTAAGGAGACATGACTGTGAGAGAGCGAAGGTCATCCTCTGGGATTTTACTTGGTAGGCTCCTCACTGACTAGGGAAGAGAGAAGAAACAAGTCAGAAAAGAGCAACCTGGGAAAGCTTGCTTGTTTGATGTTTTGTTTTGTTTTGTTTTGTTTTGTTTTCTCCCAATACTGGATTCTCCCTAGGCACTAGAGGCAATTCTATAACTCTTCTTTAGAAGACAGAAGGGAGACCTGTGAGTGCTCACCTTAATATTTGTACCTGTGATAAAATATCTGTCCACACACCATCCTCAGAAAGTGGAGCTCAGTCACTCAATTTATTTTGTACGCAGAGGAGAGTGACATTTTCTAATATCCATTTCCCTCTCCTTACCCCGAGCATAGAACTTTAATATATACCCTGTTTATCAACTCAGGAGGAAGGATTCCACCCCAAATCTCAGGCAAGGAATACTGCGCAACCTTTGCAGTTCCAAACGCAAGATAATAAGCATTCACTTTTCACAATAAGCAAATTCATGCTGGACCTCTTTCTCTACTTCACACTTATTGACTTTCTGCCTCTATACAACTCCTTGTACTTGCTCACTTAGATAAGCAGAATAAAAATGTCCCCCGCTCCAGCAGGATAAACGTTACTGGGGGAAACTCATGCACATCGATGACAGAAAAACAAAATGTGACCCCAGAATTGCTAAAGGTTAAGTCTAAGCAAATCCTCAGGGCAGATGGCTCAGGACTGGGAAGCCCAGAAAAGGTTTGTGATGGAAGTGGGAACAGGGTCAGGCCTTTTGAAATGGATAGACTCATACAAGGCATTCCCAGGCTGAGACTGATTACAACAAATAGAGGTATGGAAGCACTTGAGTGCTGGGAAATTACATGTCTGTCAGTTGGTGTGATGGTTAATTCCATTTGTCAACCTAGCTAGTGTGCAGATATATAGTACATAGGCATTTGTTCAAATGCCAATCTAAGCTGGGCATGGGGGCACATACCTATAATTCCACTATTTGGGAGGCTGAGACAGAAGGATCACAAATTCGAAGCCAGCTTCAGCAACCTACTGAGACCCTCAGCTAGCGAGACCCTATTTCCAAATGAAAATAAAATAGGGATGGGGGTGTAGCTTGGAGGTAGAATGCCCCTGGGTTCAATCCCCAGCACCACAAACAAAACAAAACAAAACAAACAAGCAAACAAAAAAGAACCAATAGCAACAACAAAATAATCTAAATATTGCTGCGAAGGTATTTTTTGTTAGTTGAGATGAACATCAGATCAGAAGATTTTGAGTAAAGACAGGCGTCTTTAGTACGATGATTGGTCTTCATCTAATCAGTTGAAACATTAAGAAAACAGAAAGAGTATTTCACTGTTGGGAAGGAGAGTTAGCATTGGAATGTCCAACATTTGGGGTCCTCCAGTTACACTTTGTAGATCAGTCATTAATGGCAGAACATCAGTGAAATTTGGGGATTTCGTATTAACCAGAGAGATATGCTGAAAAGTTATTACTGACTGCTAGGCACACTGTTGGCATTCAGATGTTTACCTCTTGGATTGCTCCAACTTACTCAGCAGCAGAAATTCAACACCTTGAAAGTATCATTTAGATATTTCTCACATAGGCCTAAATATCAGTCGGCTTCAGATTCTATCCTCCTCCCCTTTTCCCACCTCTCTTCCACACAACCTCCTCATATCTGGATTCCTGCTCCACAGCCTTCCCACAGAAGCCAACCTTACAACTGCCCAGACTGAAAAGGGTACTCTGGGTGCCAAGGCTGCTACATCTGTGTTGTGGTTGGATATAAAATGTCCCCTGAAGAGCTCAGGTATTAATGATCAAAGTTGATGTAATTAAGTCATGAGGGTTGTAGTTCTCATCAGTAGATAAACCCATTGTAATGGATTTACTGGGTGGTAACCTGGGCAGGTAGTGTGTGGCTGGAGAAGGTGGGTCCCTGGGGGTGTAGCTTTAGGGACTGTGCTTTTGTCTTTGGATCCCCTTGCAGTTTGATCTTTTGCTTCCAGTCTCCATGTTGTGAGAGCAGAGCCCTTGCTCTCTCCCTCTTTCTGCTTCCTACTGTCACGCCCTGAGATCTACAGATCCTGACTTCACATGGACTGAACCCGAAATCTCCAAAAACTGTGAGCAAATAAATTTCCCTTCCTCTAAGTTGTGTGGTCAGTTGTTTTGAATTGTAGCAATGAGGATGCTGACTGAGACAATCTGGGTGCTTTCAAGGTGAAGCAAGGACACGAGTAGTGTCAACAAGGACCCCTCCTCAATCTATTTCTGCCCTCTCTCCTAGGGAGCCGCAGGAGAAAATTTCTCCAGATTCTTTCTTGAAAACATTTGTAATCTTCTGCCTCTTACTTCTACCCGCAAGATGCCCAGCCCCATTCCCAAGGCAGAGTGTGTGTGTATGTGTGTGCTATGGAGTCTTCTTATGTTTTCTGTCCTCTGCTCCTCCACATCTAATCCATCCCCAGCCAAAACTCCTTTCCTTTGACAAGATATGAAACAAATACAGTGTCCTAGGGTCTGACTCCATTTCTGGATGCTTTCTGACAGCCGTGAAGCCTCTTTCCTCCCTCCTTCCTTCCACCCCACCTATGGGCGAGTATGGGTGCTCCCTCCTGCCATGCTAATGAGCACTTCATACCACTCAGGGGAGCACTCTCCACAGCCCCACCTGTTAACCACTGTAAAAACCTCAACCAGTCTCTTTTCCCTATGCTCTTAAGATATTAGGGACCAATATGGGAAGCTTCCCTGATCTCCCCCAGAAAAACTCATGTGAGAAATACATCATTTCCTGCCCTCCTGGCATGTGTAAGGCATCATCAGTGTGGACATGGTGTTCAAATTATGGGTCAGCATTCATCTACCTATGCAGGTGGCTGCAGCACCCTGAGTGTTTCTCCATTTGCAGCTGGCTTAACATATTACTGTGAAAGCAGAGAAGGAGAGCTGGGAGAACATGTTCTAATCTGAACTCCTCTTTTGACTTTGTTTACCATTTTTATTTTTAGAAAATTAAACAAACCTAGCTTAAAAACTCAAAGAGTTGAATAAAGCTTTTAATGGGAAAGATATTATCTGCCCCACTCTTAGCAGTCCCAGATATATATTTCATTCACACCAGTCAATTACTTTAAACTTCAATTCCAGATTTTTTTTCCCTCTGGGATGCTCATCTATACTTTTAAATGATTTGCTTTTAGAGTTACTTATTATTGCCTGTTAGATATAAATACTGACTCAATGTTCTATTAGGGACTGGGCCTCAGAGACAGGTAACAATTTCCTTCTCTTTCTCTCTCTCTCTCTCTCTTTGTGTGTGTGTGGTACTGTGAATTCTACCTCCAAGCTATATCCAGACCCTTTTTAATTTTTTTTAAATTTTGAAACAGGTTCTTGCTAGGTTGCTGAGAGTCTTGCTAAGTTGCTCAGGCTGGTCTTGAATCTGCGATCCTCCTATTTCAGCCTCCCAAGTACTGGGATTACAGGTGTGGATCGTCACACCTGGCTTAACTTAATTTATTCAAGATTCAATATCTACTTAGTGGCAGAAAGAGAATTCCAACAGTCTAGCTTACTACAAAGATCCTGGTTTTTTCCTCACAAAGTAAAAACTGTCCAAATCCTTGCTATCTGGATTGCTGATAGCGATGGATAACTCTGGTCTGCATTTACAAACTTGCAAGATGGTGGATGATTAGATACCCTCTGCGGTTTCCTATTTTGCTTAACATGTCAATTATTTTGTTTTATAAAATATGAACATGCCCCTAAATATCTTCAACTTTGGTAGTAAGCATCTCAAAAATTAAATTGGAAAAAAATCCAAAGTGTCTCCAAACCCAATAAAACGACAGTTCCTATTTTCATGGCCCATGGTTTTCATAAACTGGGTCAGGCACAAAGCAAATTCATGCATCTGATTACAAGTAAATAAGTTGCAGCCTTTGGGGATTTCCTTAGTATACAATGAATCATCCACACAAGGACAGCCTGTGCTTGGTATAAACACATCAATGCTGCCCGAACAGAACCGGGAGTGCTGCTGATGTACCTATTCCTTTTTATTGGCTGCTGGGGATTATCTT
The DNA here is from genome assembly GCA_004027185.1 of Glis glis. Lineage (NCBI taxonomy): Eukaryota > Metazoa > Chordata > Mammalia > Rodentia > Gliridae > Glis > Glis glis. Next base: position 879 of record PVJS01062704.1, on the reverse strand, counting down.
ATAAGAAAAAGTAAAAGCTATATGGCAGCTTTAAGATCCAAAGTGAAAGCTATTCCCTTTGTTTAACTGCTGGTTGTATACTTGAGCACAAACAACAAATAGAATTCTTCTCAGAGTTCATTTATCAAAGAGTGTCCTTTGAGCAGGGTGTCATGGCTCATGCCTGTAACCCCAGTACATGGGAAGCTGAGATAGGAGGATTGTAGACTTGAGACCAGCCTTAGCAACTAAAAATAAAAAATAGGGCTGGGGTTGTAGTTCTGAGGTAGAATGCCCTTGGGTTCTATCCCAGTATCACACACACATACACAAAGCAGACATTAGAAATAGTATTGTAGGTGATCTACATATTGGAATAATCAGGCATAGATTTTAAAATATTAGTGAGTAGTATTTTTAAAGTAAGTAAATACAGATAATTTTTTACATGTTTTTATTGGTGCATTGTAGTCTCACATCACAATGAATATCAGTTTGGTGTTAATATACATGCACACAGCTCTTGTTGTCCCTTCCCACCTCCCCCCCCCCCGGCATGTAGTACTGAGAATGATGAGAATATGTACATATTGTTCATGATAGTAATTCCAGAGATTCACTTCTTTCTTGCCCTTCCTCTTCCCTTGTACTACTTCCCTTGCACCACTGAGGGTTCTCATACCTCAGATCAGAACTGGAAATTATTTATTTATTTATTTATTTATTTATTTATTTATTTTTGCAGTACCAGGGATTGAACGCAGGGGCGTTCTACCTCCGTGCTACACCTCCGGCCCTATTTTTTATACTTTATTTTGAAACTGGGTCTCACGAAATTGAGGAGGACCTCACTAAGGAGAGAGAGAGAGAGAGAGAGAGAGAGAGAGAGAGAGAGAGAGA
>PVJS01062703.1:0-10665 GCA_004027185.1 Glis glis | reverse complement strand
TTCATCTCCCCTTCCCAACTCATCAAGCTCCCACCCCACATTTCTACCTCTTCTTTTTCTCTTACCAAAGTCTTCACCTCTCAACCCTATAAAGTTCCTTTTAGGGAAATAACATCCCGGAGGAAAGTTACAATGGCACTAATAGTTCCCCTGATATTGTGTTCTTGTCTTGTCTGACAAGATCGGATCATTTTTGATACTTAAGAGTATTGTTCCTTTCTATATTTCAAGGTACATTAATTTTTTACTAATAATTGATACTTCTCTGGGAGCCGTTCATTATTTATTACATTACTTGAAAAGGGACGGAAGTACAGGTCAGTAACATGTAAATTTGTATTTCTATAACCTTGTTTGGGGCAAGAATTGGAAGTGGAAACATGAAGAAGGCATTTATGGGGGGTATTTGTTTTTGTGCTACTAGGGATTGAAACCAGGGGCATTCTACCTCTGAACTACACCCGCAGCCCTATTTTTAATATTTTATTTTGAAACCGTGTCTCACTGAGTTGCTGAGGGCCTCACTAAGTTTCTGGGTCTGGGCTCGAACCTGTGATCCTCCTGTCCCAGCCTCCCAAGTACTGGGATTACAGATGTATACCACTATACCCTGCTGTATTTGTGTTTTAAGAAAAAAGAATACATGATATCTTGGTCAGAAGACTTGGGCTCCTTTCATGGATCTGTCATGTTGTTTTATGACTTTTCCTATCATTGTCTCTCTTTCTGTGTCTTGTTCTCCCTAGTGATAAAAGTGGACTTCCTTGTAGTTAACTATACACCATAGGGACAAGATGACACTAAAATATTGAAATCTACAAATAACTTGCCCCATATCAAGTCCCTGCCAAGATGAGATTATTGAAGAGGTTAAAGAGGGGGTAAATGATACATGAAGTTCTATTAAGCTCCTTAAAAAGAAAGATGCACATAGGGTCCTCTGAAGCAGAGGCAGCCATCCACACTGTTCATTTGGTTCCGTCAAAGGTGAGTCCTCTTTTTTGTGTGGTACTGGGGATTGAACCCAGGGGCATTCTACCTCTGAGCTACATCCCCAGCCCTATTTTATTTTTTATTTTGAAAAAGGGTCTCAATAAGTTGCAGAGGGCCTCACTATACGTTGCTGAGGCTGGCTGCGAATCTATGATCCTCCTGTCTCAGCTTCCCAAGTACTGGGATTATAGGCATGTGCCACCACACACGACTACAAATGAGTCCTCTTTGCTAAGGGTTTGGGACTTCAACATTGCTATATATTCCATTCTACCTTTTAAAACTCTCCAGTCCTTTTTTCTGTGTAAATATGACAAATACGCATTTCTTTCTCTTTTCCCTGACACCCATGGTTTATTGGCTAATCATCAAGTCAAAACTCATAAGATGAGAAGTAAGTTTAGCAATTCTAATTTATACCTGTTAGGAGAAATGCAGAGGCATCTTTATCTTAGGGATTGAATCATGTGAAACTTTTACTGCTTCTTGTTCCCTCAATGCTGGAGCATGTGTGTTTGTATGTGTGTGTGTGTGTGTGTGTGTGTGTGTGTGTGTGTGTGTGTAGATGCTCCTTGACTTATGATGGGGTTAGGTCCTTATAAACCCATCATAAGTTGAAGATGCATTTAATACACCTAACCTACCAAACATCATAACTTAGCCTAGCCTACCTTAAAAATGCTCAGAACATTTATATTATCTATACTTGGGTGAAATCATCTAACACAGCCTGTTTATAATAAAGTGTTGAATATCTCATGTAATTTATTGTGTACCAGTTTCTATAAGATGCTGGCAACACAATATTCTATAGAATATTTGTTGTTTGCCTTCATGATCATATGGCTGTGACTCACTGCCCCTGCCTGGCATTGTGAGAGAGCCTATTACTCACCCAGAAAAAGATCAAAATTCAAAGTACAGTTTCAAGCCAGGCGTGGTAGCCCATGCCTGTAATCCCAGTACTTGGGAGGCTGAGACAGGATGATCGCAGGTTTGAGAACAGCCTCAGCAACTCAGTGAGACTTTCAGCAACCTAACGAGACCCTGTCTCAAAACAAAAAATAAAAAGGGCTGGGGGTGTAGCTCAGAGATAGAATGTTCCTGGGTTCAATCCCCAGTAACACACACACACGCACACACACATACACACACACACACACACACACACACACACCACAACACAGTACAGTTTCAACTGAATAAATATTGCTTTCATGCAATCATAAAGTCAGGAAATCATAATTTGGGGACTGACGGTAGTAGGACAAATGAGTATACAGTTGAGATTATTGTAATAGATGCTTGGCTATCAGTAAATTGTGCTTTTAATAAAGGGATGGATACTTGGCTTGGGAGAATGTCTAGGGATGGGGGCATGGCTGGAATGAATAAGGATTTATAGATGTTGTAGTGGCACATAGTAGATATCTTTGGTGGCCTCATCTATCATTTTGTACATGCCTATCACCAAGATAGGTAGGCAGGAGATGAGGGCTATAGATATATACCATACCTGAAAAGTACCAGATGATGCTGGGATCTTTTCAGAAAATTTAGATATCTTATTTGTAGTCTCATTTTAAAATCTTGCTGTAAGCTTGGAGCAATACTTGTTGAAATGCTAGTTAAGTTCCTAAGAGTTGAAAAACCAAGGAATTCTCCTCTATTTCTTCTAAACTTAGCAGTCAATTTTTGAAGGCACAGAGAGAGAAAATCTAAGTGTGATATATATGTGTGTATATGTATGAATTGGCCTATTTTTGAAGAGCTTCTGATCATCTGAAGTGGAAGTGAGATAAATAGGTAAAAGCTAATCTCCATGTCCACACACTCCCTATTTCAAATTAGTCTGGATTCTGTATCCTTCCTAATTGGGCAGATATGATTAAGTTAATTTGTTACTATCTGGGGGAAGGTCTAAGTTTGTCTGCTTCCTCATATGTATGTTTGGAATAGTATGATGACCTACAGAAATAGAATGACCTAAAATGTATGAATGAAGTATGAGTTTCTGAACTGATATGGTAGGTATAAACTATGAAACAAAAGTTAAGTAATAAAGCCAGTCTGGAAACAGATAAATCCCAGTGAGCCTTTTTTTTTTTTTTTTTTTTTTTTTTTTTTGCGGTACCAGGGATTGAACGCAGGGGCGTTCTACCTCCGCGCTACGCCCCCGGCCCTATTTTTTATGCTTTATTTTGAAACCGGGTCTCACGAAGTTGCGGAGGGCCTCACTAAGGAGAGAGAGAGAGAGAGAGAGAGAGAGCCCAGTGAGCCTTTTAAGACTGCTATAGCTGAAATAACCTATAAAATACAGAATAAAACAAATTTAATTGACTAATATACTATATATTTGAAATGTGCAGGTTGGACAACATTTGGACTTGGAATGAAACAATAAGAGATTATATTCATGGATAACCAACAAGATAAGGCTATTTCTGCCTCAGCCAATGGAGAAAACACCATTAATGGGGTCAAAGAAAATGGTAAGGAAATTTAATTGTAGTATATTGTATCTCTCCTGGTAGTCCTTGTTGTTACTATGGATTTTCAATATCCACAAAATTGGGACAAGTTGAGTCCAGGATACCTCTGTGATTGATGTTAATCCTAAATTTTATTGCACCAAATCTTTAACTGGACTATAAGGGTCTTTGAGAGGCATCACAACCAACCCATTTTCCCTCCCAATTTATCCTTGTCAGATGAAATTCCTTAAATCCCTATTGAAGTAGAAATATATTCTGATGTGAAACTTAAAACTTCTATACTCAGTAGGAGCTTCCATAACATAAGTCTCAAAGATGGGCCTGTGCCTCATAGCTCAAGACCATCAATATCCCATCTAAGCAGTTTCCCCCTGAAAACCTTGCCTTTCCAATTAATCAAGCAGTCCAATCCTTTCTTCATTTTTTAAGAATGACTATGTCTCTCTGAGAAAGAAGCGTGGCACTGAAAAGAATTATTTTTCACTTGAATGAATGTTCAATATACAATCAAGATTATTCTTTAATGTTCTAGTTGTGGTTTCTAAAGCTAGAGAAATAGAGGCTTAGCTTATATAATAAGATCAAGTACCAGAAACTGATCAGGGGAAAGAGAGTCGATGAGTCTGGTCTAAGACTTTTAACTTTATTCCTGTCATTTCTTTCCCTTTTCTCTAGACTCAGAGAACCAAGATGTGGCAATGAAGTCATTTGCAGCTCTAGAAGCTGCTGCACCAATCCAGCCTATACCAGTGGTACAGAAAGAGACCCTGATGTTCCCCAGGGGTCTCCTGCCTCTGCCCTCTAAGAAACCTTGTATGCAGAGCCCTCCCTCTCCTTTGGGCCTGATTGAAGCACCTGAGCATGTTGCTAATAGTGCTTCTGTGAATGCCATCTCCCTCACATCTGGCGTTGCAAAAGGCCTGAACACATGGTCACTGCCCAATGAGTGTGAGAAAGCTCCATTTGCCATAATGGAGCCTGCAGGCATGTCAGCTCTGAATGGAGACTGCCTCATGCAGCCAAGCCGGACTTGCTTGGGCTGCTTCATGGAATCCAAGGAGCCAGTAGATCCTGAGCCAGGGATCAGTCTGAAAGTCAGTGATTTAAATAGGGATTATGAAACGTGTGCAGTCTCTGATATAGGTATTCAGTGCATTAATGCTGGAGAAAACATGAAATATGGAGAGCAGCTGCTTTCAGACCAGCTTCTAGGCTTCCCCCTGCATAAATCAAGGGCAGGAGATAGACGAGAAGCTGAGAAACCTGACATCGACTTGGAAGATCCAGCTCAGAAAAGTTATTATGAGGCATTACTGTTAGATAAATGCAATACGGAAGAAGCTTTGCTTGCAAATTCCAATCAGGATTGGGGTTACTTTGAGACTTTCATTAGTGAAAGTAAGATTGAACTGCTTGACCTCTGTTCTAAGAACGAACTATCTGTCAACCTGTTCTCTGAAGAAGATGTGGATAACTACATGTTCGATGATGACGAGTCAACACTGGGCAGTGATGTCTGCTCCCTGAAAATTCGATATGAGTCCTTTCAGGACAATGTCCGAGACAAGACCACCCTCCTGATGCAGGAGGATGCCCAATTCAATTTTTTCCCAAGCGTCTTTACTACCTGCCCTAAGCGGGAGTCTAAAAGTGGGACCCTGAAGCAGAGCAGTGATCTTTCCCAATTCAAGATTCCTGATGTGAGCATCACCTGGGGAGAGGAAGATAAAAACTTGGATAAGAAGAAAGGCAAAGAAGAAGGACATGAAGACAAAGGTGTAGAGAAAAAAGATGGAAAGGATAATGGAGAAAAACCTGCCTTAACTAAACCATGCAGTGGGACTGAGGTAGGGCAATTTAAGAATACAAAACAGGGCCATCTTGCTAATTCCTTGGAAACATCAGGGAATTTCAGTGATGACAGTTCCTTCATTGAGGTTTCATATGATGCCATGGGGGAGATCAAGGACTGTAGCCGCTATATGGCTCGAGACACTAATTCTGGCAGCTCCTCCTCCCAGCAGAACTATGGGCTGCGAGCCAAGAGAAAAGTGAGATACAGTGAAGATTACCTATATGATGTTGACTCCCTAGAGGGCGAAAAAGTAAATGAAAGAAAGGAATGGCTGCCAGGTGGTTCCAAAGAGGAAGATGATGATGAATGGTGTCCCAAAAAGAGAAGAAAAGTTACCCGTAAGGAGCCCCCTGTTATTATCAAATATATCATCATCAATCGCTTTAAAGGTGAGAAGAACATGTTGGTGAAGCTGGGTAAGGTGGATGCCAGTGAGACAACGGTGAATTTGAGTGAGAATCAGCTCAACAAATATGCCAAGCTGGCACCTTTGAAGGGCTTCTGGCAGAAGAAGAAAAAGCAGAAAAACAGCAACACAGACTCCATCAAGACACCGTTATGCCAAAAGCAAAGCTTTGAACCAGGTAGCTTTGAGGTATCATTCCTGCCACCTGCTCGTAAACGAAAATCTAAACTTGGCAACAGGCACAGGATTCAAAGAATCCCATCCATGGAAACTTCAGCAAGTAGTAAGCAGGTTTCATTCTGCAATGATCAGAGGCAAACTAGTAGTCGCAAGGAAGATGGAGGCCTGAAAGGGACATTGAAGTCAGTACCTCTAGCTGTCCCCAGCTGTGGAAATGGATCACATTTAAATGAAATCACGGGCCCTGACTCAGTGAAAGTCAAAGCCCAAGACACAGAGTTTAAGGGGCCAGAGAGGAAAGTGCTCAACAAAATCAAATTTAAAAGTGAAGCCAGGTTAAAATCCAAGAAAATCAAAGCTGGGCAGGAAAGCAAGCCAGTTGTTCAAATGAGTCCTCTCTTGGAAGACCAATCCTCGAAGGCTAACGTAAAAAATGAAGTTATTCCTGGGACTTCAAACAGTTCCCATCTGTCTGAATTTCATGAGGCAAAGGTTGCTAAGAATTCCACTTTCCTACCAACCACCTGCTCCTCTGAAATGCCTCTGTCATCTACTAATGTTGCCACCAATATACCTGTTATCCCTGGAGGGTATCTTCAGACATTGTTAGATGCTTCTGACTTGTCAAATAATACCAGTATCTCATACTTTACCCACCATCCTCCAGAGCAAAATGAAGGCAGCCTCTCTCAAACAGAAAAATCGTTTGCACCTCTACAGCCTTCCCAGGACTGTGTGCTCTCTTCATCCTCTGATTCTGAGCTACAGCAATCATCTCATAACTTCAAAGTGGAATCCAGCAACTATGGAAATGTGTGGCCCAACAAGGCTACTTCTGGACCCCAGGAATTCATGGCTGAAGTCTCAAGGGAGATAGCCCCAAACCAATCCAGTGAATTTGAAGCATCTCAAGTAGTGTCCATGGAAAATAACCTCACAACTACAACATACAATCCAGTCTGCCTCAATAGTGGTGGCGGTAGTTGCAACAAGGTCCTATATGCCACTGTGCAGGATACCCAGCTCCCATCTGATGATTCTTATCAACTATGTCACTTTAATAATGGAGAGCTCTGCTTTCCTTTCCAGCAGGGCTCAGTCATGGATGATGGTCGGCTCTTTAACTTTGATTCAATGGCCCCACTCTCTGTCAGCTCAAGCAATTACTGTTCCTTAAGCTTGAAGTCCTGTGAAAAGGATGGTGATGATGATATCACTGATGACTTCCTGGCCCACTGCAGCCCCAAGCTGGTAATCCAGCAGAGCATCGATGAGATAGCACCACTAAAGGAGTCGACTGACCTCCTGGATATCTCTAATTTTACTCCTGACAAATTTCGCCACTCCTCCCTCTCAGAGATGTCCCCACCTGACACCCCCAGTATTTCCCCTCAGATTACCAAATGTGAGAGTATCAAGACACTAGGTACACTGAAGGGGTTCCAAGAGGGTGTCCCGGGACCATTGGGCAGCATGGAGAAAATCAAGTGGGACTGTAGTACCCTTTCACAGCAGGTTCAAGCGGATGATGGATTTACTTTAAATAACCATCAGTTTCAGTTTCATATGTTCAATGATGAGGATTCTGTCAGCCTGCTCGAAAAAAACCCTTGCCTGTCAACGTTTAATGATCCAGCTGGTCAAATTAGTACCAACAACAAAGTGTCAAAATCAAGAAAGAAAAATTCACCCAGCAAGAGTGGGGCTATGAACCAAAGCTCTTCTCAGAAAAACACCAGGAAAAAGGCCCCCAAAGCCAACAACAAAGGGGTCGAAAAGCCACCTGGCAAAACCTCCCGCCAGGCCCCAAAGTCAACAAAGAAAGGAAAATACATAGCTGCCATCAATGGAGAAAAAATGCAAATTGGCATTGGCCGTGGGGGAGGCCAAACCAACAGCATATCCTCCACTGGGAAGACACTGGCCGAATGTATCCAACATGGTGGCCCTGTCACCTCTTTAAAGATGCCGAGTCAGAAGGGACTTTCTGGAGATTGGGCTTTGGGGAAAGAGAGCAACCCAGGCTGGAGCAACATGAGCATGGGCACTAACACCAACAGCCTCCTGGATGATGACCAACGGGAATTTCAGGAGCCTTCCTATATCTTGTCCAACATTGCCTCTGGTATGGCAGATGTGCAGAGATTCATGATGGCCTCCATAGAGCCCCTTTGGGAACCCATGGAGCACCATGGGGACCCCAACATATTCTACTCCCCTGAGTCCAATAGTCTAAAATTAAAAACCCTCAAAATATTGGCTGGGACACCACAGGAATCTAAGAAAAAGGTCAACAATGGGTCCCCAGGAGCCACTAAGAATCACAGGTCAATCAAGGGTGTGAGCAAAAGCAATGGGAAAGCAGCAATAGGTGATCCTGGTCGTGCAGACATGCCTGGTTATAATGAGGACTCTTGCTCTGCCTTCTTTGATAAAAAGTATAGTAACATGAGCACTTTAGGCAATAATGGACCGACACACAAAAAGTTATATCGTCACAAATCCAGCTCCAAGGCTCTGAGAGATGAGAAATGTAAGGGAAAGCGCATGGAGCGAGAACAGGTCCACAAGGATGAGGCTGGGACAGCTTCTTTTGAAAAACTGAGGTAATACTGCACCAAAATGGCTGAGATGATGCGCCCTTAGCTTTCCTACTACCTGCTGAGCCCACAGACCCTCATTTTTCCCTCTTGAAAGCGAAAGTTTGCATGAAAGAAACTGTCCCATTCCCTTCTTTTTCAAATTAAAAAGGAAAGAAAAAACATGCATGGAAATCCCTATCGCTTTAAGCCACCCCAAAAATTGGGCAATTTTTTCTGGCTTGGCTAGGGATAAGCTCTAACAGGACTACTTTTTTCTTCTGCTATTCAACATTAATTTTACTTATTAAGAAAATAGAGTGAAAATATACTCTTGAATGATTTTGGAAAGGAAAGGGCTTTGCAGTAAGAGAGATTTCAAGCAACAGAATTAAAAAGTCATGTAGACAAAAGGCCAAGATCATTTAAACAGAAAGAGCATTAGTTGGAAAACAGAATCTCAACACGTGGCAATTAGGAGTGCTTTCTAGTGCCCCCTGCTATCTGTGTCTTTTTCTGCATCATACAGCATCTAGTATGATGTTAACAAATTAGGATTGTATGATCCCTTTGTGGGACATACACCAAAACTAACTAAGATGGCATAAATTGTTTGATTTTTCTGCAGGGATTCCGACTACAATCTCCTAAAAGCAGAAACAGCATTTTTCGTTTTACCTGTGTTTGAAGAAGAGACTCGCATTTTCCAGAAAGACATTTGATGTTTGTGTTTTATTTCTTTCAAAATATGCCTTGTGGTATGTATGTTGACATGTAAGTGCTTAAAGAAAAGAATTTTAAATTGTGGGAATAAGTCGTTGAAAGCAAAGTTTAATCTGATGTTGTATGTAAAAGACTTAAAAAGTCATACAGTTGCACAAGTAGTTTATGCACTATTTACCCACAAGGAAAAAATGGAAAACATTGTGCCAAACTACAAACAAGTGACTGTACTGTATATATTTTTACTTCTATATCAACATTTGGTTGTGAGTATTTGGGGGAGCTTGTCCCTGTTAATTTGCTAGAAACATTCCAGTGATTCTTGCTATTAACCACCCCCACTTATGTGGATAGCACCTGTAGATCACAGTGGAAAAATATGTTGTGTTACACAATTTACCAAAACTTAAAGGATACTGTTTGAAATGTGCCAAATTTCCTTACCTCATCTCACAGATTCACCCCACAGTTTAAAGCTCATTAATGATTTTTAAAAATATATATATGTGCATACATGCATTCTTTTAAAGTTTTAAATTCTACTGTCCTGTGTGGAAACATGAACAATTAAACAAGGCACAATAAAGATTTATATGTTCCATTTTCTAAGGGTTAAAATGTTGGAAAAGTCTGAAGGTCACAACAGCTACGTCCATCAGGGACCCGAGCATATGTATTTGCAGAACCTTTTACAAGGAAACAAAACAGCTGCTTTGAAAGTTTGTTTTCTAAAAGCAAAATCTGTAGCTGAAAATTATTTAAAGTGCAAAGTTATATTGCTAATACTTTATATCTCAGTTTTATATATTTTATAATAGTCTGGGATAAATTATAAAATAGCTATAAAATTGACATTAATGATAAATGAAGTACATAGATTGCTTTTATTTAAGTAGTTTCCTAAATGTTTTATTCCAGTTTTGTCAAAAGTGCACTCATACCATGACTTCAGTGTTCTTTAAGTGTTTAACCTTGCAATGCCAATGTCATTTAAAGAAAATATTAAGGCATCTCAGTTTGACCAAATTGTTCTTCCTAGGAGTTAAATATATATAATATCAGATAAGCTGAACAATTTGTGGCAACAACTGATTTGGGCCCTATATACTTAGTCTGAGGACTACTAGTATTTGATGCCGCACACTAAACTTATATCTCAATTTTTAATATAAATGTTTAAATCACATTTTAATTCAGCCCACCCCCTACCTGTTTAAAAATGTTCACAGCTCCAACATCCCTCACTACTAGCCTTTACTTCCCCTTTATTCACTACTTGACTTCTAACATTTGCTCTCTTTTCCTTGCACAGTTGAAGACCTGTGTGTCTGATGACTGATGCATTATGGCACAGATGAGATAATGGATGTGAAAGCGCTTTGTAGATCGTAAAGTGCTATACAGATATAGGGGATTAATATTATTAATGTTGTT